>JAQQZZ010014044.1:0-11429 GCA_030265115.1 Mopalia vespertina | reverse complement strand
ATTTTATATTTTAGAAATACGAACAAGAACAAAATAACTATTCAAATAGGTTTTAAATGAAACTAATAGTCCAAACAAGAACTAAACACTTATAAGCATATGATGTGGCATAAGGCTTATGAAACTGCAATTGTATCACAATGAACACAGAATTATTATATAGATTTATGACTGAGCTATATAATGTAACTAAACTCGTATTACTTGATATAACGAATCGTTTCAGTACAAGCGTTATAGTACAAAAGTTATTACAGTATCTCATGCAACAGCATAACACATAGTACTATTGACCAGAAATACACATTAAAACAAGATGAACTTCAAAATGAGTACACATGGTTTTGATTACCGACAAAATAAACCATGAACAATATTCACCAAAATATTATAACCATTGCTGTTAACCTGATTCACATTCCTTGTAATTAGCATTCTAAATAGAACAACAGCAATGTAGGCCCTACATATAACTATCAACATGACAGTATTATCTATGGTAGTTTTCATGTAATGAATACATTGCATAATTACGTTTAGCACAAAAGAGAAAAATAGCAAATATGTTTTACACGGAAATTCAACCAACACAAGATACATGTAACTTGCAAATTTACATTAAATTCGGGATTTACAGACAGTCCACATACCACACATAGTTTATGTAGTACGTCAGCCACTCACGACATCATATATTACTACAAGTGAAATAAACAAACCATATCAGTAACCGAACCTTAAAAACAATACATAGTAACACACAAAACCATCAGACTACTTTGCACATGTATTATAGTTTGTTTACATATGACGCAATGCGTGACCTATTTTAGCCTAGTGTCGCTAACAAATGTATTTACATGTATCAGGCTAAACACTTGTTCATAAGTTCAAGAAGCTGAACCATTATTGACAATAATATCTTACCAACAATACCGCTAAATATTTATACAATGTAGGGTCTAAAGACATTAAACACATTTAGTTTACATACACACCTCCATCTATCCGTGCTGCCATTATAGGAACGTCGGTTGTACGTATGTGAACAGTATGACACAAAAGAGTGCTCAGCAAAGGGGACTCACTCTAAGTGACTATAACATGATTCATATTATACATTGCTAAACTAACACACGTCACATTTACTAGCTCATATTGATTGGATGGCTGTTGGTTTTTTTTTACCTTTATTAATAGGTGGGTTGGTCAGTCACTTTATTTACCAGTTTAGGCCTGTTCGGACCGCGCTAATGCTTGGAAATCTTATCCTATGTGGACTCAAAGGGTCAATTTAGAGTTTCTTTAATATCTTCATCTATCAGTGTCTACCGTTAATTTTATCCAAAATTCGCTACCGTTTTGGTAGCGACATTTAAGACAGCGTCTTCTGGTAACCTTCTATTTTTAAATTAGGAAATGTACGAGTCTTCCTTCAAAGGCAATGACTAGTTTGACAGAGCTAGTTTGCTTTGGCTGCCACTCAGTTCTATTTTCAACACATAAAATAACTAAAACTTCTACATAAAGAAATCGAAAACGTGGCGAATAATGAGTTAATATGGTCTTCTCAGAATATGTATACCTTTGACGAAGGGCAGTAATATGTAGAGCAGCAATGCTATCTATGTTTGGCACAAGAGGAAGCTAAACTTTCCAACACATCACATTAATGGTTGTGTTAGTGTCAATAAGTGTTGGATACACCGCCGTCATATAAGTGAACTACCCTTAAGTACGACTTAAAGCGTAGCTACTGAGTTTGAAAGCTCCAATTCGTGTAATTGCATTACATCGAGATTTGCAGTGGGGCTGAAATATTCAATTAAGGACTCTACCGCTAGTCAGGGGTAAAATTTTTACTTTTTGTTGGGGTTTTTTGCCTTCTGGAAATTGTAAAATGCGTGTCTCAAAGATTATGTGTATGGAAGGGCGTAAGGGATTACCGTCATTATCTCACCTCAACTGACTGCCTGCTGACTTTTACCACAAACCAATTAGCGAAAGGCCAACATATTAATTGCAGGACCGTTGAGGATGTGTATTTGAACTGAACAGAATAGACATGGAGAACAAATGTTTCTGGGTGTTAGAACACGCATTTATACAAACTACTCATGACCCCAGCAGGACTCCTACTGATAGCCATTAACAAAGGTGTGAACGAAATCTTTGATTCCGACGTCTCTCAAATGTCAGAAAAAACTGCCATTTAAAGACACTTTTTTAAAATTCTGTATTAAAAATATGAATGCAATAGATAAAACTCTATTTCGCCTTTTCATTCAATTAAAAAAACATGTTGTTTATTAAATTTAATGGGAGTAATCTTAAAACAATCCGGAGTTCAATCATTCAAGGCTCTTTTCTCTGCTTTCATTGTTCTTGGTTTTCATCATTTAAATCGTTTATTTCTCGTAAACTATTTGCACTAAATCTTTGAAATTTGGCACAGACAATTTTGAACCCATTTTCTAAAAAACCGTCCTGCAGTTTTTTTTTATACTGCTTTTCGTTTTGAAGATATTCAGCACATTTTTTTATGGGCAGATTTTTATTTTTTACATATAACTTTACCAATCGTACAAAAACTAACTTCAATTTAGAAAAACCCTATGACAGTATTTTAGTTTGTAGATTCTTTTTAATGTACAAAGACATGCAAGTTTGGGAAAAAAATCTCCAACCATCTGAGAAAAATAAGAGTTACAAACAAGGGTCCATTTTTTAAAAATTATCTGACGTTTTTCTTCATGAATGCCATTATAAAATAAAATGAATCATAATATCATATCAAATTTAGAATTTTAAAGTCCTCCGCTTTCTTAATATATATGGTGTTAATATCATCATCCTTTGGAAATACCCGCAAAAGCCACGAACAGATAAGGGTCGAATTTTTTACTCCTGACTAGCGGTAGAATCCTTAAGTAGGCTTACCGGCTTAATACAGGTTAAATATATATTATATGCAGCAGAATAATCGACTTGGTTGTTATTGCGATCACGTGACCCACCTTTTTTAATCGCAGACTATCGGTTACCTCGTGGATGGTCGCAGCGGGAATAAAATTATGGATTACATAGTCGATAAGCGACGGAACAAAGAAGTAGATCTCAATCAATTCCTTAGTGTTGTCGATTACATTTTGAGACGGGTTTCCAGTTACATATAATTACTTTTGTGTTTTTTTTATAAATATATATCTCTAAATTCACAGCAAACAAAACAACTACAGCTGTTGCGTCAAGATGTTTACAATGCAATGCTTACCCATTTTAACGTTGCGCAGTATTCAGCTGCTAGCTATGGCAAGCCGTTTTATCACTTCTACCTTTACTCTACATAGTTTTGCTTTTATTTTACTTTTGTGCAATTCTTTTTCACATATGTGAAATTCTTTTTTACTTATGTTGAACAGATTTTCACTGATGTGGAAAACAATTTCACATGTAGAATAAAGGTAGAAGTGATAAAACGGCTTGCCATAGCTAGCGGCGATGGCTGCCAGTTTATGTTGCGCTTATTATGACGACAACCTTTTGCCACTGCGGACTGTAGGCCTATATCGATTATAATCATACTGCAGTATAAGCTGGTCCTTGTATATGGTATGCGTATAAACATGCGGGATCTAGAGCTATTTAGTCAGCATATACCTTCATTAGCATCCGAATAATAACTACAGTTCAACAAGTGTTAGTTGGACCGTGTGTATCGTCCGTACTATAACCAATCTATGATCATTTTCGAGTGACAAATTCTTTGGTCTACAGTTTGATGTTTAATACGCGTAAATAGGACATGTCAGAATCGGAATAGCAGGGATTGTAAACTATTGTCAAATGTAAGTTTTAAGTTTTTTGTTTATACTTCTACATTATAGCTGATATCGAATGAGTAACACTCGTGTCTATCTTCGGCCGAGTCAGGGTTGACGAAAGAAAATGGCGGGCTAGCAACATATACTTTTGCCGTGTTTCCGTTTTTTTATCAAGTCTGCTGGGCGGCTTCAAGTCTGGTTTGGCATAAAATGTGTCAGCCAGTGCAGTATACCAAATATTTTTGGACAGTGCTAAACCCATAATAGCCGATAAGTGAACACATTGAAAGTACACAGTTATGTGCACTTCAACTCTGTATCTCGTAATAAGGCTTCATTGTATATAGACTTTTAGAGAAACCGAACTCTGCATCTAGGCTATGTTGAGAATCCTGACATAATTAACGTCAAAGTAGTACCGATTCAACAGAAAGGCTATGAGGGGTAGATAAACGACAAACAAACTTTCGCTTCATCATTCCGTCTGCCCCCATCAATTCAAATCTTCATCTTCTTTCAGTAGACTTAATAAAAATTTAGTCGATGACTATGACGGCACTTACGCAACTACATACGCCGTAAGAATTTTGTAACCATCAAGTACCACCTAGCTTTTCAACGCAGATAAATCAGCGCCATTACTGTTTTACCAGGAAGTCACGAGGGAGCTCTACTTTTTACTAAAAAAAAACACCGTTGTATAAAAATTTGAAAATGTGTAATGCGGGTCAACATAAAGTTAAAGAATTTTTCGTTTAAGAATTATTAAACTTGTTAGTATCGGTATAATGTGTTTGATTCTTTGACTGGGGTGAATCTGGTATCTTTAAAAAGGGAATTGGATTGAGCTACAGCTGAATGACATCATAACATAGTCCTGGTGTATTTATACAGTTGTTATTCGCTGACGACGACCGCGCAATTTACGCCGTTTTAGAGAATATCACTACATTCAAAATGGTCCAGGTGTATGACCAAGCGGGCTGTACTTAAGGCATTGGGGTAAGACGGCTTCCGGTTTTAATCAAATGATAGTTACCCTAAGTTTAAACGGGCCGTAAATACATTAGTCAAAGCCTCGTCAATATAGAGAAGGATTTGATCTATAATTGAGATGGTAAACGTTTTTAACTATTTAAGGGGAATTCAAACCAAATATGTGTGTATCCCCCCACCACTCAAAGAGACATGTTGTTATTTCAAAGATAGACGTATTCCCGTAGCAAGCTAGCGAGCTAGATAGCTACTGAACTAGATCTCGTAGAAAGCAATTCTTGAGGGGACATGGCGTGAATGGCTTACGAATACACAAATTGAGTTTTTGAGTACATTATCTTTGAGTCCAAAACGAATGAAAACTCTCCACAAAAGCGGACTACGTTTGTCATTGATTTGTTGGTGTGAAGACAAAAAAACCCGAAAAGCCGACCATAATAGCGATGATCGTGAGACGTCCCAGGTGACATGTGCGGTACATTCGAGGGCTTGCGAGTGACGAACACCCCGGGAGAATGCAAATACCATTAGAGCAGTGACCTTATTTAATGCTGGAAACACATCGCAGCACGGAAGAGAACAAGATGCAATGCATATATTGTATAATTTATTGATCTGATAAAGGTCAGGCTCATTGAAAGTATATTTGAATTAGCTGCCGAAAATTGTACACTTACTGCATCAAAACTCATACAGCAAACGACCATGTTACTAAAAGACCATTATGCATATTTACATAATCTGGTTATAAACTCGTCCCTAGGAATTAATCTAGAACATGTGATGATTCATCGGTTTTAATTAATCGACATCCAATTGCTAGTGTGATTACTTTAGTTAGAAACATATAACCGGCTTAGTCATAAAGCAATTTACTGTTGATGAAAGGAATGTTGGATATTTGCCGTAAAACGCCTATCGTCGTCGGACAAATTACACCTGTAATTGTAGACTGGGGCTATATAATGATATCGCACGTAAACAGCGTGCTGCGATTATTTCTTGCGTAATTCCTGTTACCAAGTTGACATTATGGCAGGGTTAATTCCCGATATCATCATTACAGCCTTACGCTTTTTATTGACAGCTATGCACCATCGGCGTAGTTTGTCTATGGAAAGGGGAGTTCTCCGTCAAGTGACGCATCTCAGTCCGTCGATTGGGTAGATTTGTCAAAATGGCCGAATGTCAAAGTTATCAAGCCCCTCAGATTGGACCAGATTTAGTGGGTTATACCGGCTATAGACAACGGAAGACGGTTAAAGCTGCCTATTATACTCTTTTGTGCAGAACCATTTGCTGACAGTTTTTTTTTTCGTTCGAAAACACCTGCTACATGTTTTTTTGACGAAAACAGACACCTACTAGAGCAATTTTAAAAATGAAATTCAGTCAAATTCCGCTGATCTGTTCATGATTTGTGTCTATTACAACCTGTGGTTCTCTTGTTTTTGTCTTTGTTTGTTGCCAGTTGCGTCGAGGGTGGTTTCCTTTGCACATTAATTGACCTGGTACGCCGTCACATGAGTGAAATAACCTTAAGTACGGCGGTAATCATCGTACTAAAAAGTATATGCACGTATGACAAGATAAATGATTTCAAGTCCGTGCTTAATGTAGAGAGAAAATCGCCGTCTTCACTGGGTTAGAATTCGGGTCTTATTCTGTCATGAGCCTCTGTAGTTCAATCGGTAGTGTTGGTCCTGTAACCCAAGGTCCCTGGTTCGAATCCCTGTGGAGGTTTCATTTAATCAAAATATAAATGATACCAAAATATAGGCCAACCACAATTAAGGCGCAATACAAAGACATCACAAACAGAACTGTTTCATGTTGCACCTTAGCTCGGAGAGGAAGAGGGGAAAAGGAAACTTCTCCCAACCAACTGTTCGTAAGGGTGTACGATTAAAATATTTGTATAGCTGTGATAATTTATCTTTACAGAAAGCAAATGAACGTAGTTGTCTACCTTGTGGCATGGCTGGTTGCCGTTCCATCTCTAATAACCACAGGTATCTGCAATGTGTGATTTTTATTAAGAAGCATTTCATTTATATGACGAGCATTTCCAATGTTTGGTTGAAAACCTGTAGCTTAACCATATTATCAAGCCGTGTCCAATCAATGAGTTTTCCTTAATTCTAATTGGTTGTTGGTGTTGGGATTTACTTATTATTTTAGATGTTTTCATTCATATGCTGACGTTACAGCTCCGCCAGCCGAGTTTAAAGTATGGTTGTATTTACTTTGACACATATAGCATTTGTGTAATGTTATATCGGTCAGCGAATCATCAATGACGTGTCTGCAGTAGAGCGTCGCTGATTGGGCTGTATATTTTAAGCCTACCAATGGAAATCAAGCTTACACCATTAAGCCTTAACATGCATATCCAGTTTCACATGGCATAGTGTCTATACGCGTGTCTATAAGGCTGAGTTCACATAGGAGTATACTATTCGGGTATAGGGGGCACGTTATGCAGGGCACGCGGATACCTTAAATCGAACAAGGTAATTTCATAATACCGGGTCACATAAGAGGGCACTATTCGAAAACGCCGTATACCTGCGTATGGTAGAGTATAGTATGGTATAGTGGGAATCGTGCGCGTTCGAATACCGACTAGCGTATAGCGAATACCATATACCGTATACCGTATACTCCTATGTGAACTCTGCCTTATGGATACATTGGAAGGCATCTATAACAACACGGTGTATACACAAGCTTGGTCATTCAAGCGCAATGTTAATCTGTTGTATACATATCAAAATAGCTCTTTGAGTTACACATACATTTAGCATGTTTTCAGCTGACATGCAGTTTTAAATAATCCGGTTTTAGTACCATGTTGATATGTACAAGCGGTTGTTTGTTGTTGTTTTTTCGCTTGGGGGCGGAACCCTCACTTTCGGCTTTATATGAAAGCATCCACCAGTGCAGGCGATAGGGGACAGCCACGACTAGATGATATAACTACCGTGTATTCGAACAATGACGTCAGTTCCGCTTTTTTATTTAAATAATTAACGGCTATGCTAATTCGATTGCAAGTGCAACACAGATGGTTGCAATAAAAATAATAAGTTTAGGTTGAAAAACAGTTGTCTTTCCCTTTAAGAAAAGTGTTCGTATTGTAGAATGTAGGTTTATTGTAAGGTAGCTTTACCTCGCAGCCTATTTAATACAATAACTTCATTTTTCTAACCTCCACGTTCAATAAACACCTGTATAGGCCCTATGCCGCCTTTCAAACCGAGGTAACGATGACTTTCCAGATATCACAGGTGGTCATTACAAGTTTAATTCCTCCCGGTTTTTCCACAAAATACTTTTAGTATGCTTTTTAAATTTCAATGCATCGAGACAATATATGATTAGACCTAGAAAACTCGCGCAATATCTTGGCATTTCCTTCTTGTTTTACAAGTATAGACGATGAGATAACAATATTAATCATTTTCTAAACGACAGCAAAGGATATGCTGTAACTGGTCCTACGTGTCGAGGGTACAAGTTTTACAATGGCGTGTCCGTTGGATAGACTCATCTGGCTTATCATATGCAGGATCCACTCTTTTCAGTATGTCTTTGATAAACAAAACAGTGAATTCTTATTGAATACCGGTTTTGTCGAATGATAATTGAATTTGTTCAAATTTAAATATACGTGATGCCAACCTAATTGAATATGTCAAGATTGGCGAGTACAGAAAGGGAAAAATCGCTGTAAATAATACACTGATTGAACAAACAATTTCATGTAAGTACTGTGAGTGGTTCGATTTCTGATATTTCCTATCGGAATGAATAAACGACAAGACCTCTGGTAGCTTATATGTTCTTTTCCATGTAAACAAAGCACGGACGAAGCACCATTCAATAAATCGAGTATATCCTGGTTTAGCTCGCATGCACTTCGCGAACTCTTCCGTTAACACACTAATGGGCCCAGGGCCATGTTTGTTAATGTTGTAAAGTACACCATTTTACACAGCTACGCAAATTCTATTACGGTTTGTGAACTATCAGCGATAGCTAGAATTCCAGTAAGTCCATTAAACCTATGTAGATTAAGTCATGTGCGATATGTTGCGACTATATGGTAAATACCGTTTCGTGCCACACTTTTTGAAGGCATAACATTTAGGATATGTTTCACATCTGGCCTACAATGTTTTGCAAATGGAGGGTAGATCTGATACCAGTCGCTTACAACAGAGTAAATCGGTAAAAGTGTTGTAGAGAGAGACCTGCAACATGGCGTGATGTCATCAAATAGAGGATTAAATTTAGCGGCGTTTCGAGCAACTGGCCCCTGTACACTGTAGAAAACTAAAGTCAATTCGTGTACCTTTTGTTTGGTTTGTTTAGCAATCTAGTATATGTGCAGTGGCCATACGCAACTTGAATACATACCAGGTTTACTGCGATTAACGTAACATAGCACCTTGTCCAGGAAAATGTCCGCTTTTTGTCTCATAGATGAATGGACAAATGTTGTGTTATTCGTCAGACCATAGGCTTACTTGTTTCACAATAAACCATACAAAATACAAACAAAATAACCGCGGAGTGCATTTTGAAATCGGCCAGACCACAGATTGTTAATGCAATAGTATCCAGTAAACGACAATAATTTAACTGTCAGTTTCCTTAAAGCTTAGATGCGCCGTTACGCAACACTTTTGGAAAAAATAAAACATCAGATCCTTTTGTTTACCGTCTGTATTATTCAGTGTGAGCTTTAGCGGTATCTATAGACATTTAAGCCTCTCTTTCCCTTCTCCAAGGATTTATGGAGGCTTCTGGGATGAAATTGCCGACACACATAGTACTTGACGCAATGAAACAAAAACAGGAGCCTATAGGATCTGCATTCAAAACAACATAGATAATGCCAGTCTATAATGGGGTAGTCTTTCGTTATCTTTCAGAATATTGTCGTTACGATAGAACTGTTCTAAAGATGCCTGGAAAGGATTATGTTCTTCCTCTAGACGTCTCCGTGTATACTGCTTGTAAATCTGACTGACTTGGATGGCAAACTTGTACAATACGGGAGCCTCATGCAATGCTAAGAGAGAAAATGAAAGTAATTCTCGTGAAGTGTTTCTAAATAAACCAGACATAAACTGAGTAAAAGTATTCACACCAAATCGTAACAAATAGTCACCAGTCGGTTTAGACCTTCCTATAACGGGGCGCTATGTGATTGGAACATATACACAAGAAGACCAATGTGGGGATTGCATAATACTCCTGTCCACTCTGATCAATATTATATGACTAAACCATATACAACGGACAGATTCCGGAAAGCAAATGTAACAAAACCGAAAGTGTTTTTCCTCAAGACATATAGTATTCGGGCAATATTATCGTCATCAGGTGACATAATTTACAAAGGATGTAGCTACCCGCAAGGTATGACAAAAATCAGACAACATATAAGCAAAATATTAAGCGGAAAAGAACTGACCGTTCAGATAGCAGTACCAACGGTACCTAGTTATATATGCACAGATTACGATCACCGTCAAACCTGACCTTCGTTTAATAAGTTTTCGCTACTGGGCAAGTTAGACAAAAATCGGACAACATTAAAGCAATATATTTAGTGAAAACGAATCGACAAACCAGATTGCAGTGTAGTAATTAATTTTGCACTGTTTTCGCTCACTTTCAAACTTGGCCTCCGTCTCCATAGGTGTTTACTGTTTAGTACGTTTGACAAGAATCGGACAACATTCATCCAAATTTTGACCGGAAATAAATTTCAAATTTCAAATTTTAAATCAGATTACAGTACGGCACCTAAATATGCACGGATTATGCTCAGCATCGAACTTGACCTTTGTCTTAACAGTAGCTACTGCCTTAGGTTGGTAAAAATCGAACAAGTTTAAGCAAGATATTGAGTGGAAATTGCAAGAAATATATAGAGTTCAAAAGAATCGACCAATCAGATTGCAGTATAGTTATTAATTTTGCACGGTTTTCGCTCAATTTCGAAACTGACATCTGTCTTTATAGATTGTAACTGTTGAGAAAGTTTGACAAGAATCGGACTACATTTAAACAGATCTGAGGGAAAATAAATTGACCAATCATTTTGTAGTACGATACCTAATTTCGCACGGATTACGCTCAGCACCGAACTTGATTTATAGGTTGTAGCTAGTAACCACGTTTGATAAAAATTGGATAGCCTAAAGTTTAAGCGAGATGTTGAGCGGCAATGAATTGATAAATCAGATTGCAGTAGGTACCTACTGGTAAATGTATTATGTTCAGCTTCGAACTTTGACCTTCTTCTTCCTAGGTTGTAGCTGGGATTACAATATACAGGGATATGAAGCTCGGCCTCATTCAGACCTAATCCACATCAAATCAGATACTCGGTATTGTTCTCATTCGTCTGTTTCCGTAAAGCGTTCGGAAAACTGGTGAGCTTGACAGTTGTTAATGCGCATGTGCATTACTATGGTGATAGATAGCTCATGAGAGTTTTTCTCCTTCACGATGCTTTTTATTGTTTTAAAGGTCCGCAAAAACATATAAAGATTTGACATATACGGAATGTGAATATATAACAACGAGCAT
>JAQQZZ010014033.1:0-11430 GCA_030265115.1 Mopalia vespertina | reverse complement strand
CACTTATTGGACCCATGTACGTTGTTTTTATGTAAATTCATGGAGCTATGAAGCTCTTTATAGCTCCATGGTAAATTCTAAAAGCTGGCACTGAATTGATCCCTTCACGTTCTTTTTAAGTGAACTATATATAACCCATCACGGACTAGGCCCTTATACGCGCCCTATATAGCTCGGGTTATGAATTGCAGCCGTCAGGGACTGTATGGGCTCCGAAACAACGAAAATATACTTTCGCGGTGCATTTTCGTAGTTTTGCCTCGCAGTTTCGTGGTTTCGACTTTTGTACTTTCCCAGTTTCGCTTCGTAGTTTCGTGGTTTTGCCCTTATGTCTTTGGTTTTAAACGGGAAAACTACAAAAGCACGAGTGGCCGCATCCGGCTTCCATACAATGCAGACATCCACGTCATATATATTAACGATTCGGCGGAAATGTATTAATTTAATTCTGAGGACGAATTGTATCAATTTTACAAAGGGAAGCAGTGGGAGGCATATTAATGTTTCTGTACATTTATAAATATTGGAATAATGCTTCAGACACGTGCTGCTTATTTCACGACAGAAATTCAAATTGTCTGTGACCACCTTTACACGGGTGTTACAATATTACACTTATTGTGTGAAGTTATGCCGAAGTGCGTTGTTTATATAGTCACAATTAACAGTTTGATATTTAACACAGCAGAATATCGGCCACAATAGGCTTTATGAACCAGTAAACAAATAGCTTCATAGACCACCTGGTACTCAAATGATGGATTGGGGGCGTCAAATAGATAATGCATATACATAATAATAGCTCCAGAAATAACAGGTATGGTCTGATACAGTTCGATCGATTAGAGCATGGGTGGTCGAAAGGCCTACCTTACATACCTGAATTTTTCGATTTTTGTTTTAGAGTGTTTAACACAGAAAAATCCCCTGGTTTTATAGAAATCACATTTATGAACTGATTAGCTGCCCAAAGGGTTTTGTAATAAGTTTGTTAACACCTTTTTATGGTCCATTTAGCTAGGTATGCTTGTTTATAAATTATATGTAATGTTTCTACAGGAAATTTTGCTCTGTTAATTCCTAGTTTGAGAAGATTTACAGTACGTCTATCTCTATTTTATTAGTCTTATTCAGGTAGACTGGCTGACAGTCGTATACTCATTCCTCGAGCTCCATTAACCATCCACATCAAATACTTAAAGCTTATCTATATAAATATGCGCTCTGTGTAATTGCTATACCTAACCAATGGGCTTCCCTCTTCCGCATTGAGCGACAAAGAAACCCCCGTGAGCCTACTTTTTGGAAGGCACCTGTAAATGCTGCATAGAAGGCTGAAATGGTGCCAAGGTCTAAATACATAGATAGGGCTTTTATTCGGGTCAATTCGGCATTTTATTTCGAATATGTTTAATCTCAATTAACAACCGAAACTTGAAAAGAGAAGGAAGTAGACCGAGCATAATTTAGCCATAGCTGATAATAAACCCAATCAACAAGGCCATATATCGGTATTAACTAAAATTAGCAGAGACTAGAGAGAATCAGCTGACAGACCGAACCTCAAGATGATAGAAGTTCTGAAGCCCTGGCCAACAAACAAATGTAGTTATTGATCGTGATTAAAAAGCTGTCTCCCGCCTCATATCTATTTGGGAACGAGGCTCCGGACGCTAAGACTGAAACCCCAATCGAGAGTCTGGCTAAAAACAAGACAACACCGAATAACCCCCCACTAATTATCTCCTGACTGGATTGATTTACGGCTAACACGCCTTCCCGAACAGCACATTTAACAAGCCAAGGGAATCTAACAGGGCTTCTAGCTACAATTGTTAGCTGACAGAAAGAGACCCCCTTCACCCACCTCAAAATTGATTTCTTGGCTGAATAGCCTCCGAAAATAGAGCGAGATTGACCTAGCTACAAGAGCTTTGTGCATTCGCCTATATTGACACTGCATCCCAGAACTTAAATAAAATTCTTATAATTTAAAGTCTAATTTCTGGGATAAAATAATGTTTTCACTTTACATGTTCCATTAATAGTGAATTGCATATAATACAGGTCACATGTGTCTGACACTGTTCAACATAAATCCTGCCATACGAGTATAAATATCACTTCCGTAACAGTACCCACATAGTCGGTGTTATCCTATATTACCATCCAGAAATTCTCATTTGTGCTGCTAGGTGTTAAGGTGCATACATTTTTTTACCGAATATGTTTATAATCAACTCACATCTCTAGCTGTTAACGTACATGCTATATGTCCATACATTTTCCGTGCTGATAACAACAAGCATATAATCAATAAACAGACCTAGCCTTTAACGCTTTTGGACATAAATCTTCCTATATGGTATCTAAATTAGTACGTTTACTACCATATCAACTGGACATGTCTGCATAAAATAAAATAGGGCTAGTGGTAAATGTGTCACATACCAATTTATATACAGCTATCATAAGCACAACCGATCAAGCCTCAGTGGCTACTTACGGTAAAGGTTCCACGAAGGTATAGTATTAGCGAAGGCGGCGTCTTCGTTTAGTGTTGTATAATCATAGCCAGGGTAGTCGTAATCGTCATAATCCCCGTCCTCTTCTATTTCCATGATAACGCCTTGTCTGCGGTGGACGGTCGGGCTTTTCATCTCACTCTACAACCACCAACTCTACACTCGCCATTTCTCCGTTAACGTTAAGAACGCAGCGGCTTAGAGATTCAGTGCACTGTGACTGTGTATTCCAGCAGAATAGCTTGAATTACTCTTGTTGACTGGCCGTTCTACTTCCTATTAACCAACCGTACCAACTTGAAGGGCGAAATACATCCGGTACAATTATTATAATATGGCAATAAATCACATTGAAAAAGAAATGGTCATTTTGCTGACGACTCTCGGAGGTCGCCCAATGGCTGTTGTTCTCTGGACGGCTGTCACATAGAATTGGTTGCAGGCTGGCCAGCAGCTGATTCCACAGTGCCAGTTAACCGAAGCTAAACGGCTCGATTCCCTTCATAGCGTATGGAACAGGTGATTTCCACAGGCCGCAGTTACCAATTTACATAAACTTTATATGCTAAACAAAATGTGTTTTCTTTATTTATATATGATGTATAGAGTAGATTTTTAGTCATCATAAAAATGTTTTCGCAATATTCGTGCTTAGTCTATATGGGTCATAAGCTGGTCTTTGGTAGAGTGATAACTTGATAGCAGTCAACGATAACATTGTAACCGGTCAACCATCACAATTCACATATTGTTTGTATAGGCATGGTATTCGAAATTTCTGCTTGTTTGATCCTTTCCTATATCGCAATGAAATCAGTGGGCGTGACTAGTCGTGTATAAATATAAATACGTCAGTGGTTGATTCAAGGGACATGTGATTGTGATATTACAAATAAACTACACTGATATCATGTTCTTAAATTACAAGGGGGATCATTATAGAAATGGGTCTAAAATTAGTTACATGGATGAGTCAATGAAATGCAATCAGGGTGTTTGCTTTTTTCGGCTCGTTTTTATACTGGGTTGTATATAATTATCCTATAAAAATCATGAAAATTGTTCTCTCTCAAATACATCCCAGCCAAATAAATCATAGTAAACGTATAGCCTACAGTTACACCACACCAAGTTGTTAACAAAACTGCTATTTCACTTGTTGTATGATTCCCCTTTTCTCACTGAAAAACACTTTAATTTGAGTTATGTAAGTAAAATGTATGGTAGATGGGTCATGCCACATTTATTGCCATAGTGATGTCATTATTGTATACTTTTATTAAAATGTTGTGCATAAATTGGATATAACTTTATTCACTATATTTTTTTACTTTTACTTTCTGTTTTAGAGCGGAAGGTTAGGAGGGAGCTTCCTGTTGCCCTGGTGCTATCAGAGCTAAGGAGCAGCATGGAGTTGATCTGTCTGTGGTGTCTTTGTATTAATACCTGTATTTGCCCTGCCCTGTCTTTGTTTGATGCCAGGGGTGTTGAGGGTTGTTTCTTTCACCCCTTCATTGAAATGACATGCCGTCATGTGAGTGAAATAACATTAAGTACGGCGTTAACCCCCAAACAAACAAACGATCTGTTTTGGCACTGTTTAAATGTTGAGTGACTTGGGTCATATTGATCGGCTAGAAATATAGAAATAAAGTATGCCACAAAAGTCCACATATTTGATTTACATCACCAACATTTATTAAAAGTTACTTCCAGTGGTAAGCTAGGAAACAATGTAACGGCTAGTGTGTATTAGGGTGTATACTGGATTATACTGTGACACTGGGGTTTTATAGGGTGTATACTGGATTATACTGTAACATTGGGGTTTGTAATAGAGTGTATACTAGATTATACTGTGACATTGGGTTTTTTAATAGGGTGTATACTGGATTATACTGTGACACTGGGGTTTTATAGGTGTATACTGGATTATACTGTGACATTGGGGTTTTATAGGGTGTATACTGGATTATACTGTAACATTGGGGTTTGTAATAGGGTGTATACTGGAGTATACTGTGACATTGGGGTTTTATAGGGTGCATACTGGATTATACTGAGACACTGGGGTTTTATAGGGTGTATACTGGATTATACTGTGACATTGGGGTTTTATAGGGTGTATACTGGATTATACTGTGACATTGGGAAGGGGGTGTATAATGGATTATACTGTGACATTGGGGTTTTATAGGGTGTATACTGGATTATACTGTGACATTGGGGTTTTATAGGGTGTATACTGGATGATACTGTGACATTGGGGTTTGTAATAGGGTGTATTCTGGATTTTCCTGTGGCATTGGGGTTTTATAGGGTGTATACTGGATTATACTGTGACATTGGATTTTTAATAGGTGTATACTGGATAATACTGTGACATTGGGTTTTTTTATAGGGTGTATACTGGATTATACTGTAATATGGCTTTTTTTATAGGGTGTATACTGGATTATACTGTAATATGGTTTTTTATAGGGTGTATACTGGATTATACTGTGACATTGGGGTTTGTAATAGAGTGTATACTGGATTATAGTGTGACGTTGGGGTGTGTAATAGGGTGTATACTGGATTATACTGTGACATTGGGTTTTGTAATAGGGTGTATACTGGATTATACAGTGACACTGGGTTTTTTAATAGGGTGTTTTCTGGATTATACTGTGACATTGGCGTTTTAATAGGGTGTATACTGAATTATACTGTGACATTGGGTTTTGTAATAGAGTGTATACTGGGTTATACTGTGACAATGGGTTTTTATAGGGTGTATATTGGATTATACTGTGACATTGGAGTTTGTAATAGGGTGTATACTGGGTTATACTGTGACATTGGGTTTTTAATAGGGTGTATGCTGGGTTATAATGTGACATTGGGTTTTGTAATAGGGCGTATACTGGATTATACTGTGACATTGGGTCTTTTAATAGGGTGTATACTGGATTATACTGTGACATTGGAGTTTTAATAGGGTATATACCGGGTTATACTGTGACATTGGGTTTTTATAGGGTGTATACTGATTATACTGTGACACTGGGTCTTTTAATAGGGTGTATACTGGATTATACTGTGACATTGAGGTTTTAATAGGGTGTATACTGGATTATACTGTGACATTGGGTTTTTATAGGGTGTATACTGGATTATACTGTGACATTGGGTCTTTTAATAGGGTGTATACTGGATTATACTGTGACATTGGGGTTTTAATAGGGTGTATACTGGATTATACTGTGGCATTGGGTTTTTATAGGGTGTATACTGGATTATACTGTGACATTGGGTTTTTTAATAGGGTGTATACTAGATTATACTGTGACATTGGTTTTTTATAGGGTGTATATTGTATTATACTGTGACATTGTTGTTTGTCCTCCCTTTTACCTTAATAGACATGTGAGTTATTTCCTGTCTTTTAATAATATGCTTCGTCGTTTTGATTGCCATATGCCTATTCAACCAGGCAGTTTATTGTAAAATATGTATGAATAAGATTACCTAATCCCAACATATGTACAAGTTACCCATATCAATTCGAGACCATGAAAAAACGTTTAAAATGCCCTGAGACTTTCAAAGTATGGTGATACATGATATGAGATAATCTGCCGCTATTCAACTAAGTGACATTCCTGACAATAACAACATTCCGGCCTGTGTGTAACTGGTGTGTTTATGTTAGTCACATGACCTGTCCCAAATCTATAATAGGACACCGACTAGTATCATATTTTTATACCATTTTATTTGTCATTCGTGATAACAACTCTAACCTTAGTAAGGCTGTTATGTTGCAAAGCTAGTTTCACCTATACATTTTCCGTATTAGCAAATACTTATTATATATTAACCATTATTATTTTTATCAATAAAGAAAGACATTTGTCTGCCTCCACCGGGGATCAAACCAGGGACATATAACCTATGACCTGAATTATACTTTCCACAATGAAATGTAAGTATGCTTCCATGTAAGTGTTCTATACTGCCACCTGCAGGCATTTCAGAGGCTCAAAAACAGAATTGAAATTGCAATTGATTTTTTAACTATATGAAACTCAGAATGCTATAAATGACCATTATGTTTGGTTAAGAGACACTGGTCCACATGTACACATTGTGACTGTTCAGTTTGGCCTATCTGTTTTGTTTGTTGTTTGTTTTGGGGTTGTTGTTTGTTTTGTTGTTTTTTTAGAGGGGGGGTGCGCGTGTGTGTGTGGATGGGGGTGCGTGTGTGTGTGTGCGTGTGTGTGTGTAAAAACCTATACTTCGAATAGTTCCACCTAACTTTGTTTTTGATTAAACGCACATTTTAACAAATTTTTGCATCTCGTATACAGACTGAAAAAAGCATGAGCACAAAGCTATGTGCCTTGACTTCACAGAGGAAGAACCGGACAATATCATCTGCAAATCAGTTTGATCAATACTCGAGCAAAAGTTCAAATCGCCTTTCAAATGATAGCCAGTAAAACACAATTTTAGGATGTAGTGAATTGGGGATATTAAAGTGGAATCAAACGATCTGTTATGGCCGATAAATTACCCGCACACATTAATCAGAAAGGCAATTCCCTGTAGGTTCGAGTAGCGTGATATAAGAGACGTTAGATGACCGACAGGCTCCCCGGCCAATAGATCCCATCTTTCTGCGATGGATTACTGGGACCAAAGATAGTCACGCTATCCCGTCCTTTCGCAGTTCACTCGATAGTAAAGCAATTGCATAAATCACATCAATAAAGTGAAATCAACGCAAAGAGGTCATTGGTAAGGGAGGAGGCTGAGCTCAGATAATGTTCTGTTTTAGTGTATATAATTACTTCTAGTAGCTGAAAATGCAATGACCTTGTGGATTGTAATGACTACAACTAACTCACTTTACTCGTTAGCGGTCTACTGAAATTATGTCCACCCCCAGGCTTATTTCTCTAATGTCCATCCAGGGAAAAACGAACTGTAAAAATCTCATTTGACTGGAAGCTGTTCACGTGGGATTCCTTCCCATTGCGGTTTCTTAGGAGCTCCTTTGAGGGGAAATAATCTGAGGCTTTTTCACAGCGTTACAGAACATGAGTATGAAGTTCTTATCCTAAATCAGCACTGGATTAACCGTTTGTAATGAGCTGTAAGAAGAAAATCTAAATTAATAAGAAATGATTGGGATGTTAATATGATTCTGAGACGTCTAAGTGTTAGCTGTTATTGACGTCTAGAGTATAAGAGCTTGCCACCTCACTAATTATATTGTCCTCTATGCAGAATTAACGGCAACTGGCCAGTTACAAATGAGGTTCGCTTCATTAAGCATCCCGCATCCACTGGGATGTACAAGCTGCCTCTTACAAATACCCATTAAAGAAGATCGAAGACGAAAATAATTCCTGATATTCTGGCCAAAAAGTGCATATGGTATGCCTGTCGTGGTCATAAAGAGAAGCAGGCCATGAGCAAAACAGCATCAAGTGCAGAGTCAAGGCTGAGTGGTGGACCCTTTAACCTCTCAGGCTCAGCTATCATAGAGAAGGACAAACTGTGTTGTTACGAATGAATCATCTCAGATGGACAGAGCCGCGTTGGAAATATTACATTAGCTGTCAGATTAGCCCCAGTTCAAGAGAAAGATATGAGAGTCAGTTTTGCCAGCTAGAATAGAGAGATCCCCCACTGGGGTTACCACAGCTGTTTGCCCAGCTAGAACATGTTTCACACAGTTTTGACCCAACAAGAGATTATGGCATGTAAGGTTATGGTACCATGAGCTTGGCAATAATACATAGACAAGAACCTCTTGACAGGAACCTCTACAGGCCCTACAAGAAACACTCAGATACCGTATAACCGACCAAGAAATGTATGAAAAAACAAAGATATATCTTTAAATGCGTCATAAAAAAATAATACAATCAACTCGAGCAAGAAAATATGTGTATTAAATGTATATAGAACGACTTTGTTTGATTATCAATGAAGACAGGGAAAAGGCCCACCGTTGTCAGAAAACTGTCTTATGTTGCCGGGCAGAGCGTTCCAACAGAATCAACAAATAGGGAGATTTGCTCTATTCATATCACATACCACACATATTGATGGGTTGTAACGGAGAGCCGTCTGTGGGAGGGATTAACGGGGGACAATATTGTGAGCTTGGAGATCAGAGCCCTCGGTATGGAGTGATGGCTGAGCAAACAGATTCGTGACCACGCGGACATTATCCACGACCATCGGTCACAAGGAATAGGCACTAATTGTTTCCATGTTAATGTAAATCGCCCAATCATTATAAACTGCGTCGTGACCAACTTAAGGAACAGAAGGCTTGTACGGAGTTGTCACTTTGTCATGACACTGGCCAGGATTCTACTTGTCGGTGTGTCGCTGATCATACATGACCCCTGTGACAAGCAATTGGTTTTAAGTTCAGGTCGATCAGATCACTGGCTCAATTTATAAACCATTTAGCGTCAGCAGTTATGACACCAGAACAGAAATCTGTACAGTTGAATTTTTGTTTTGTATTTACGGGACATCTGGGGGTGTTGTTTTTTTTTAGAAATTGATAATAATTAAATTCCGTTTATTTAATCCAATTTAATGTATTTTTCTTATAATGTTTCTGTTGTATCATCTTGTTATTTTTTATCAGATCTGTATTTGGGCTGTTTAAGTCTGTACGGTGTCTGAACTCCAACAAACAATAAACATAAACATGTAGAAAACAACTAGTTGTGTTAGTTTCAATGTGAAAATTACAGGAAATGGTATGGCGATTTGCGCCCTGCGCTCGCTGATCAGCGGCAATTTTATAGCAATCCTTATGTATTAAGCCGCTGACCAAATGCATGGTTTGTGCCGATGAAGACGAGAACAGGGTCACTGCGAAGGAAATCAATTACGTCAGGTCATTTGGGCGTTTCAAGCTGTAGTTGTTTATTCCGTATCAATGACCGCGACAATTAGACTGCTTGTCGGAGAAACAACTTTTTGGGGAACCAATAAAAGTCTGTATCAAAACTCTGATTAAAAATGTGTAATGAAGACTTTTTTTCAGGCAATCCTCGACAAAAGCGCTATCCCAAACCTGATAAAAAAATTGCTTGAACTAGACAATTTGACCACATGATTTCAAACAGTTTTCACGGCATTCTTTTTTCGCTGTACAGTATACATGGTAAAATGCCTACTCCCCTGTCATTATTGTACATACAACAATTATTTTTAAAAAATATTTATAACAAGTTGAAATTTTACTGCTTTAATTCAGGTTTAAATGTTCATACCACCGCAAGATATTTGCGGGGCTTTCTTAAAATAGGTGCCGTCTATCTCCAAAAGTACTCAATGTATCGAGTTGAAATTTATTTTATTTAAAACCTGACATATTGGGACTGTGTACTGTCGTGGTGCTATTTATGTATTGTTCTTGGAAGTTTGTCTGTCCGTCAGTTGCCTTCACTCTACCTCCTGACATATTCCGAGCTCTATCTATAAACAACTCAATGTATCGAGTTCAAACTTGTTTCATTTAACAGATGACATATTAGGTCAGTGCACTGTCGTGGTGCTATTCATGTAACGTTCTTGGAAGTTTGTCTGTTTGTCCATCTGTCTGTCATTTGCCTTCATTCTACCTCCTGTCATATTCCGAGCCCTATCTCCAAAAGTACTCAATGTATCGACCTGAAATATATTTTATTTAGAAATTGATATATTGGGACTGTGTACTGTCATACTGCTTATCATGTAACATTCTTTGAAGTTTGTCTGTCTGTCCATTGTTTGCCTCTGCTCTACCTCCTGTACTCGATGTATATAGTTAAACTTTGTTTTATTATGCCCCCTGCTTGATGGGATTTTTAAATCACATATTCCTTCCATATTAGAATAGAATATTGATAGGCCCATTTGTACACTCCTAGGCCTAATATTTTCGTACAATACAATACATGGCAGTCAAGTTTACTATTCGTACATTTTAACAACTTCCAGCCTCAGTGCGGGGGTATTAGCCTACACTAGTGAGCTTTGCTCACTTTTGCACTTGTTTGAAACTTAAACACTTCATAGCAACAACAACACAAAAAAAATAGAAACAACAAGGAAAAACTGAATGGACGTTTTTTGGTTGAACAAAGTGCTATATTTTCATGTAAAAATAAGTTTGGTAACATTAAGGGGAGGGCGGGACACAATAATTTTGAATCGCCTTAAAATTCGCATTGTGTGTCCAGTGCGGCTACAGTCGCTGAAAGTCGGCCGAATGCATTTGCCGTACATCAAGCGTGTTTGATATATTCGGCCCAATATTTATCGCCGGCGAATCATTCGCCTAGTGTGTCCACTCCAGCGATTTATTCGGCGAACTTGAGAATTCCTTAACCAATCACAGACGCTAAAAGCGTCACATGACCAATAAAATATTGTTATCATTTGACCAATAGTCTTTCCGCGCAAGCGTGATGTTATTTGCGGGCGATCTTTCAAAAAGCGATCGCCTTAAAATTCGCCTAGTGTGTCCACCCAGTCGCTCGAATAAATTCGGCAACAAAAATTCGGCCGAATCACTAGCGAATGAAATTCGTCTAGTGTGTCTCCAGCTTTAGTGGCGTAAAAGAAGTCGCAATTTGACAAAGAGGTGGACTTAAAATATATATATATGCCTTTAAACCCAAAGGTTCCGCGTTCGAATCCCGGTGGAGACA
Organism: Mopalia vespertina; assembly: GCA_030265115.1. Taxonomy (NCBI): domain Eukaryota; kingdom Metazoa; phylum Mollusca; class Polyplacophora; order Chitonida; family Mopaliidae; genus Mopalia; species Mopalia vespertina. The sequence continues at coordinate 191 of JAQQZZ010014033.1, read as the reverse complement.
AGCAAATGTTTCTCTCTTCATTTATTCGATAAATATATGCCAGAACCAGGCTTTCTGATTTACTAAGCCCATTATCAAACGGAATATTTCAAATGTATATATGTTTTAAATGTTAGTAGTATAGAATGCGTATCTCAGCGCGCATGAATTAGTACATAATAAGGAAGGGTTCAACGTTATCATGTAATAGG
>JAQQZZ010014022.1:0-11431 GCA_030265115.1 Mopalia vespertina | reverse complement strand
GGGGGGGGGTATGTTGGCCAGAAGTTTACACTCTGCGGAATACTTCCACAACGGTTGTAGATAGTTTGCAAAGTATAATATATCTGTGTTGTACAGAAAGAATATTTTGCTTGCCTACCCCAGGAAAATATTTCACATGTATAAAACAGTTACGGTAAATGTTGAATGATTGATTGCTGTTAAATGCTGTACTGATGGGTATATAAGGTACATGGCGGCGATATTCTCCAACAGAAAAGAGCTACACAACCATCAAATGTAAAGTGTTTTCTTCGTTTGGAAATTTATTGTTTCTCCAGTCCTGAGTAAAGGCTGTAAGACGCCACATGTGACATGCAGCCCATAACCAAAAGTTGAAACACATGGCACGTGACGCTTGATGTCACCCTGTCTCCGTCAGAAATGTCATTAGCATTAAGTCTGATATATCATCAGAAAGTTCTCCTAGTTAAAACAGCCCATTAGAAAAAGCTTACGTACACGAGTTACGATTTAAAATTCACTTTAGTTCCATAGTTTTGACATGGATTCAAACTTTCTTTAAGGAGATTCATTACGCACTCGTTTCTTCAGAATAATACGAAACATTCCAGCTTATTGGAAAGTCAATTATCTCTGAGTTGAGGTTATAATAATGAGTAAATTACTTTGTGGAATAAAACACAGGTATACCCTGACAAGATGTCCCTTTTTCCCAGCAATTTCACTCAGCTCTGCCATCCGCAATTAAGAGAATTAGGAACAATCCGTGATGATCCGTGGATTGTGATGTGAAATAATTGTGAAGGGTTTCAAGATATCCAATCCGATATGGTATGCTTATGGGAGATATCTTCACTTACCGGTAGCCACTCCTACTCGGCAAAATCTGTAATAACCTATTTACACTCTTAGAAATACGGGTTCTTTGAGGGTTCTAAAGAACAAATGGAAGCATTTATATGGAACCATTACCACAAAACCGGTTCTTTAGAAAAGATAGAACCATATATTCCATTACGACAAAAACGGTTCCTTGATATAATAAGAAAGGGAGAAATACTTGATTGATCGATTAATTGATTGGTGTTTAACGCCACATTCAGAGTTATTTAGAAATATTTGAAACAGTTGCTGTGAGGGTTCCATACAGAACCATAAAGCGTTCCACAAAAGCCATGATTTAAGAACCTAAAAGGGTTCCATTAGAGCCACGTTTTTCTAAGAGTGTAGACAGGTCGTGCTCAAATGATAATGCCAATAAACTCCTGGAGCTATATGTCACAGAAAGGTTTAATACAATGATTGGATTCCTCCATCGATATCGATCGAAATTAAGTCATAAACAACCTTCAATTACACCAACCGTTGCGAGTGAGCTACTAGAATCTGTTGACTGTAATGTGAAATAACTGTGAACGGATTAAAGATAACCAATTTGACAGCGACTGCTTAGGCAAAGTAATGTGCGAAACATGAGCGCACCCGACAGCCTTCCCGCCCCAAAATATTAAATAGACACCCTCCATAAACAGGGATTGAGATTGATCGAGAACGTTTTTTCGGATCAGAATGACAAATACAATCTAAATGTAAACAGGCTTGATTGCTTGTTGATCGTAGCTATACATCTCAGATGTCTTACGGCCCTCACGTTGTTACCTTCAAACATTGTACGATGTAATTCATTTGTTTACTCGTGCTGAAATAAGGAATGGAACATTTTCCTGATTGGCCTTAAAGGCAGCTTTTTTTGGGTATGTTTTTATTCATTTATTATTTTTATTATTTAGAGTTTTCATGCTTTAATTGCCTTTTAGCTCATACTGGTAACTTAAATAAAATTGCGTTCTAAAGAGTGCTTCTGTGTGTTTGTTTTAAATCATGCAGTTAAACAGACGTGGGGCTGACATAGAAAACCAATCAACTTACAGCTTTGCCTTCTCGGGATCTTTGTAGTATTATCGATGACCTGATTTATTGGTTGATGCCTTACTCATTTGCATCTATGAACTCTTCTTTTTCCAAACGGATCAATGGTTCGGACGAGATCTGTGAATTAATGTCCCAGACGAAAAGCAGATGATCAATTATGTGTGAGAACTCAAAGACGAGGCGAGCTTGTGAGATATTCACTGAGCACTGTTTACCTCTGAAGACTAGACGTCGCCATTTCAGAGTCAATCCAGGTCAACAAAACCAAAAACTATTATTATCATCGCAATTAAGGCGTCTCCTCCCTGCCGACTGCATATGATTCATATCTGTCTCTGAACATTACAAAGGTCAATATGAGTTAATAATTATTGCTTCAGATAGAAAACAGCCGCACATTCCAAAATAATCACATTTATAACGTATTACAAGACGACACAAGATACCCATGGAATAATACTGATCAAGAAAAGTGAAGTAAATTGTTTCGTTTTGAGAACACTAGAGCACATTTAGTAAAAAGCAAACAAACCATTCATTGAAAACAAATTAGAGATTCTCGGACAAATTGCAACACGCACATGTTTTTCTATCTGTGATTCGTTTATAATTATAACTGATCCATGCATTAATTAACTATATTACATTAAGAAGTTACGAGAATTGCATTTCGCTCGGATAATACCATATCATAAATGTGGTTTATTTTGTAGCTTTGGGCTTGTATACAGCTTAGACATACAGTATATAAGGTCATACACCTGTGGTGGACAACATTCTGGGTAGTTGCCAAGACAATCCAATGACCTCCACTGTATTTGCATCGTCCTTTATCTTCTTTGGATGCATATCGTCTGCTAAGTAAGATATATACTCTGTATAAAGAGACCACTGATACACTTTTTAGGAATGTGAAATTTGTCCAAAAGTTAGAGGACCCATAGTCAGTGCTATACGTTTCAGTTACTGTTTGTATTTAGACATGATGTAAAGCAGATTCTAATAACGGTATACGGACTGGATTATCAGAGTAGATATACAGCTTATTTAATCTCGGTTGAGGCACTCGTAGATTGTATAACTTACCAATCCCTGGGGCGCTCTTGTTTAATGAACACCACGCTTTGATGATAATTTTGTTTTTTATGTCGTGTATATATTGTTTTATCTCTCGGTGACGCCGATTAACTTTATCCAAAATGTTTGGTCTTAGAATCAGTTAACGTCACCTTATCCTGTATCAGTTTAAAGGAGGTAGTTTACAGAACGATTGACTTGAAGACCTGACTATAAAGAAAGTTTGCACACATTACAAAATTGCGGAACAGACGTTATCGGCAGTATAAATGAGTTATCACTAGATGTAAAACATGCTTAGATCATTATGACAGACGCTCAATGTTATACATGTGTGTAGTTTGAAAGTTGGTAAATATATAGAAATGTTTACGATGTTGTAAAACAAATTGAGAACGGCTGTTTGTTTTACGTAAATTATTATAAATAGATCTGGTTTGTTTTATCAGAGATTATTTCTGACAACACATTCAAGCTATCGGTTTCTGTTCGTAACACAAATGATGCTTAAGCAGAATTTTCTCTATATTCTAGACAATCACTTTACCGATAAGCTTTAATATACCAGTGGATTTGAGTGATAAAAATCAAACAAAAATATACCAGATAATATTCTCCTTGTTTTATAAACACGAATCTTGATGGTGTACAATGTTTTCCAGACAAACGTATTCCAGGTACAGCGGTCGATTAGATGAAAATGTTGGCGAACTGTGTGATCGACATATTTACAAACAAATGTGTACTTTCTGAGATTCGTGTTCATCATAATTGAGTAACTACCAATTTGGTGGTATAAGAGACAATTACACCGGCGTTCAGTCCGAGGGGCGCTTCTTTGTATTCAGCTGGTGTTGGCGGTTGGTGATTGATTGCTGATTCATACATCGTTGTGAACGAATGGGATAATTTTGTTTGTCATTTACATGATTAAATTGTTATTAGAAAATGAATATTAACCGATTATGCTGTTATAAAGAGAGATGGAGTCAATTTCCCCTGATGGTGATCACCCTTTAACCACATCGTGTTCTGACAGCGTTTAGCATAAACTACGACTCGGAAGATCAATTGACTGTAATGACAAATACATTTGGACAGATCAGGTATAACCTATTTCTAGAGTGAAATGTCAAGGACACCGGCTGCCTCTTTGCAAACTAAAACTAATACACAAGCTCAACAGTGAAACACCCTTCACACCGACTGCCTCTTTGCGCCAACAAACTAAAACACAACCTCTACGGACAGTTCGTATCTTAATGATTGTGCCAATAAACTTATTGGGCAAAGACTCACGAATGTAGTACAGCTTTGATGAACTCGTCCCAGGTCTTCAAGGTTATGCGTTTGGGTGGGTTTTTTTATTGAGTTTTAACGCCGTATTTCACTCACATGATGGTGTGTCAGCTCAATGGGTTAAGGAAACCACTGGACGCCACTGACAACAAACAAAGACAAGACAGGACAATTTATTTCAGGACGTAAAACAAAAACAAATCATAAACAGATCGGCTTCATGTTGCCCCTTAGCTCTGAGAATACCAGGCAACTGGAATCTCCCTCCGTTCACGAGTATGTATGGAATATGTCCTTTAAAATGGACGGAAGGAGATATGTGACATATATAATTCAATAAATGAAAGGAATTATATTTTGATTTAAGTTCGTTTGAAACGCTTTTCGTAGGCCATTTGCTGGGATGCTTAAACTATGTAGAAAATAATGATATATGCAATAAATGCGACTCAATTGTAATTTAAATAACTTAATTCTGTAAACTTGTACCATTTCTAATAATATTTGAAAATATTCCAATTTTCGCAACGATACTCCACGCTGTCCAATCGACTAAATATTGTGTTAGTTCATGACCCTTTTCATTTAATCCCTAAAAAAATTTTGAACAAAGTCATGTAACTTTTATTTCGAAAGCAAATGATTTCTATGAGATAACTAATCTATCATTGATCAACCGGCATCTTTATTCGGAGCTCGTCAAGCTGATTTCAGAAACTGTGCTGTAATATATAAAGTAATAAGTAAAACGTTGGCAAAATCCCTTTGTGGTTTTATTCCCGCTGACTATTTTTTTTTTAATTTGTGAAATTTGTGAAAATTTCAGTGAATAAAGAATCAATCAATCAATTTTAAGACCAATATTGTAATTGTTTCACCATGGATTAACATGGATTAACATGCTTTAATTAATCCATTACCATGGCATAACTTACTAAATCACGGAAAAGATATCATGGTTATTGTCGTTACTACGCTTTACCATGACACACAATACAAAACAATTGTAACCATACTAAACAGATGCATACCTTAGCACAATCCATGGTACACCATGATAAATCTTTCTAAGAGGATTCTAATTAAACTCATAAAAACGCCAACATTTAACCCCGCTATTTTAACCACAACATCTCACGTGAATTAACGTGAAAATATGAAAGGGAGCAACTATTATTTCTCAATGATTATAATCAATATCGATAATTCAGTTGATGATATCAATATATTTTCAGGAATTTAAATAATTCAATTTTAATTTATTTGTTATCAAGTTACCATTGGGATCAACTGCCAAATGTAAGAGTAAATTTAAATGAATAACATTAAAATAGCAGTTAATGTACAAGGTTAAAATAGAACTAGCATCATCTTATTAAGCGTAGTCTAAGAATTCTTTAATGAATGTCACGACTAAAATATATTTTAGAGTAACGGACTTAAAACTTCTTTGCTTGAATTTAATTTTAACAATTGATTCCATGTGCTTTTGGAAAACATTGTAGCTAATTTGTAAAGTTTGTAAAACAAAAGTCTAAAAGATTCAGGTATTGCCTGATGTTTAACGCCCTGCTTCAACAATAATAGCTACACAAAATAAGCCTAATGGTGAAGTGTTTCTTTAGTCCCAACATTTTGACGGAGAGGTCTTTCGGGAAGACTTATAGTCATCTCCATTTGAAGAAATCAAACAATATTATTTTAATTACGTCGCATCAAACTTACCATAAAAATGCGATTTAATCAGATTCCGGACGATATGGTCTTATACAGTTAAGACAGAAGGTTTGTGTTTCAATTCAACCACAAATAGAAAACGTCGAATAAAATAGGGGTTCCTTAATAGGAAATTAGGCTTTTTCTCTAGTGGGAATATTTTCTTCATGTGCCTAAAGTCGGTTAAAATACAAATTTGTCTCTTTTACGATTTCATCTTCAGGTGGTAGATATATAGTCACAGATTATAGTTTTTCCGATATAGATATGTCAACAACCTTAACTTGTATAAAACGGTAGTTATATCATTAGGTTATAACAGGCATCATTTGTGTAGAAGATGTTAAAAGACATCGCGCTTTTTCATTTAATGCTGAGGCTAAACCCCAGAGTAGTTTCAGAACAACTCCATCTTTTAAGAATGGGACATTTTAATGATAAACTTCAAGGACAGCGTTTGAGCAGGTATTACTTTATTTGGAAAGGCTGAAGTGTTTATGCCTAACTTTTCTACATATAATTCTAGCCATAGAAAATAAAACCCGATTTGAATTCTGAATAGTGTTTCCGGTCCTGTGTTTCTCATATACGACAATGAAAACAGACGAACAGCTTAAAAAACAATCAAAATTTACCGTGGTTTGGCTCGGTTCTCGGTTGTTTAATCGATGTCCCGATTTACAAATTACTGACTCAAATTAGTAGTGCGGACAAGTTCCGGCAATTAACGAACATTGAAGAAAGCCACCTGACCTATTACACATTAGAACAGACAGAGGCTACACATTATATCATGTTTAACGTGTTTTGACGATTTGTTGGCGTCATTTTAGAGTCAGGAATAACCAAAATCTCATTACGATCTCTAAAAAAAAGTGTCTTCAGGCTCCAATTCTATCTGGATATTATTCAAATCAGTTTGTAAAGATAACACAAATAAATTGAAGTTAATTTCCTTTGATAGATACCAGTCCCAGATGCCAAATTTAACGACATTAGGTTCTAATTTCAAAGCGTCGCATACTCAGTATTGACCGAGAAATGTGAATTAATTTATTTTTCGTGGAAGCAGTGGTGTACATTAGGAGCAGCAAAAGCAACATTTATTGAAATCATGGAAAATTGTTAACAGCATGTAATGGAACAAATATTTGCCAATAAATATTTGATATTTTTAGAATGGCAAAAATATAGGATTTAAAATATTGTTTATATGATGTATTGCTGATTGTGTGTCGTTTATTAGTGACTTTGCAGCTGTTTCAACATGCAATTGAATTGAGATTGACAGACGCCAAAAGTCGTATAACCTCCTACTCTTGCACTAAATGTCGATAGTCGCACACGGACATATAATGTTAACGCTTGTGTGCACGGTTAGTATATAATCTGTGCCAAAATGTTGTAGACAAATATTCCTTCTATAAACTGAGTCAAAAGTATTGCCATAGATGTTGTCGTTAATTTATTCTTAGACACTGGATAAAGTTAATATTTTAGTATGTCTTCGTCAAACAGCAGTATAGCTGTAGATATAGCTCTGATACCGAGCAAAGGAGTTAAGTGTTTTGGAAAACACCTGGTATAGTGGAATTATTACTGACCTGGTTTCTAATTCAGTTTAATGCTCAGACAATCTGCGTACTGATGTTTTACAGCCTTGAGAGAACGACTTCAACATTCGCTATAATTTTGTAGTAGGCAAATGCGACCAAGGTAACTTGGGTTTATCAAGCACTTGAAGTTAATGCACACACATACCACATTAAACATATGCACGGGAATAAGTGGAACCATCTTTGATCTGCAGATAGAGGTATACTTTGTAAACAGTGCTGTCCTTTTATATCAACTCCTACCATCATTCGCTGAGACCAAACCTTTACAGCGGTATCTACATATCATTCCATGTTAACATCCCGGATGTTAGAAATCAGTTTCACAAACAAATTATGAAGTCATACCCACAGCATAACATTTAAGCAAATTTGAATTATTTAATAGCCATAGAGGAAATAGTTTTATAATTGTGACAATCCCTGAGTTGGTGCGAATTAAACGTTCAATGCCTGGGCAATAGGACTACCTGGCAATAAGGAAATCTTCTTAAATCTGGTTTCCGACTGAACAGAGGGTTCATCATTCTGAAAATGGAATAAGAGATATTTTGAAAGTTTGATTGTCAAAATATAAAATATTTCTGTCGTCATTTATTCAATAATTTGTCAAGCTGAGCTGCTTCACAGAGGTATTATACGAACCACCTGTATGGAAGTTAGCAGACATATTTATCAGCAGCGATAGTTATTCCTATTTATATACCTGGGTACGAGTTTTACATAGATACTGGATATAAGTGCATTTGTTTTTAAAGCAGAAGTTGAAAACTATAATGCTGGTTGTCAGCAAGATTGGCAAACACGCAAATTTTCAACATCACTTGCGGACAGTAGCGGATTTTGTTAACAGAAAACTTCTCCAGTAATTTTACCGACCCGCTTTGCTTTTACAGTTTCAAAATATATTGTCTGTTTTTGTCACCTCTGGTACTGGATATACATGACCATGCCTACCTTTCTTTTCTATACATCTTCATTAACCTAGTATCAGGAGTGGGCAAACTGCTTTACAAATAGAGATGAAATATTCAGATAGAGTGTGTGTTTGTTTGATTGGAGTTTAACGTCATACCCAAGGTTATTTCGCTTATATAACAATAGATAGAAATCAAAGATTACCAAACTGACCTTTTGTGTTTTAAAAACAATATTGAGCTTTAAGACAACACATAATTTATTTGGTCATTTCAGTTAAAGAAAGTTCATGTTTTATCGGTACAATACCCCTGTAACCGCCTTAAGGTCTAATGCTCGCCTTCGGATACATTGCTAACATCATTAAACAATCAAACCCTGTGACATTTGATTGAGTGTGTCATTCTAGTCCGGATAAATACCTCGATAAAAGTTTTGACAAACTCACTTAACATTGATCAATATCCGGAATGGAAGCGAATACTCTAATAAGATCTGTATCCTGTGTAATGTTGCCCCGGGAGATCATTGGCACAATCATTAGAGCGGTACACGTCTGTAAAGATTGTCTCTAGTTTGCTGAGACGAAAGGGCTTCCCGTGATGTGCATATTTCACTCTCTAAACTCTATTGTCTCTTGTATTCTGCATGCCTTAAGACCATTCTCACGGTACGATCTGTAGTTACGACCTAAGGGGATTCCCCTTATTTGTAGGAAACTGTCGACCAATCAAAACTCCACCAATAAGGGGAGTCCCCTTAAATTGTTACTTCAAATCACACCTTTACCAAATAGGTAATCTTTCTTTTGTCCGCATCTATATCATATTAACATTTATGGAATATCATAAACAGGTTAAGAACAATTCTTCATTCAAAGCATTCTTGAATTGCTTACATAAAATTTTCAAGAATTTTTTTACAGTGAAAAAGGTGCACGTGTTTGCAAACTGCGTGGCAGACTAGAATAACTACTGATGAACAGAGGTTTATTAACACTCCGCGTGTCGATGGCGGGTTTACTCCAGCCGACCACACAATACACCTATTTCATTCCTAATAATAGAGGCAGATATTCCCTCATCCTCCGATATATATATTTAGCTAGTTTTGACATTAATGGGTAAAAAAGTGACAGTGAGAGACAAAAAGTCATGTAATGTTAAGCCAACTATGTTGTGTGTGTAGTTTGAAGACTGTCCAAATCACGTTTCTCATAATAGCTTGTCTTTGAAGATAGATATGTGTGTTCATCCTAAAAATGACAAAATGTGAAATGCATGCCAAGTGTTATGCTATTTCTCTGTGGGTAATCAGTCGTTTTATTACAACAATGTTAATGTGTTTTTCGTGAGTTTATTTTTGGAAGTAAATTGTTAACCTATATACCATGTCTTAAATCTCTATTTGACCTAGTAATGAAAGCAGGCTTTTTTTTTTCGAAAGCTATCGGTTATAACCTGGCTTGTTTCTTCTACCTCAGAACACCATGTTAGATATTGTTTTATTTGGTATGTAGAAGAAAGTGATGAGATTGGACAGTGTTCGTTTGAATTCTCGCCAGCAGACGCTTCTACACTCAACCACAACCACATTGGAAGCGCGTGCGAGATCAAAGTCATATTTCAATACAGACATTTTTTGAGAATGATTGAAACTACGATTAGCTGTGGCTGGGAAGTCAATGATTAAAAATGAATTCACTATATTAGTTTTAATTTTACAATGGACTTAACAATAGAGTATAAAATCAGTATTAGCTATAAATAACCACTATATGTACATCCATACAATGTCAAATCCCTGCATAACTACAAAACATTGTCTTCAATGAAATCCCCAAAATGTCTCATCCGATGTGTTTTTCAAACCACCGTAGCAATCTGGATGTGGGATTTCTTCAGAATTACATGTACTTCTCGTAGTTCAACTGCCTTTAAACGAAAGGATAATTAACCAATGTAATGTTCTCAAATCTTTGTAATAACACCAACAATAAAGGCAGCGCGCTGTCTTATTTCCTATCAGTGCGGGTGGTTGGAGGGTGCTTCTTGTTACCCTGGTGCTTTCTGAGCTAAAGAGGAACAGCAAGCCGATATGTTTGTGTTGTCTTGGAATTGTCCTGTTTTTGTCCTGTGATGTTTTTGTTTGTTGTCGGTGGTGTCGGGGGGTGGTGTCTTTCACCCATTGGGCTGGCACGCCGTCATGTGAGTGAAATAAGTACGGCGTTAAACCCCAATCAAACAAACAAAAACAAACCTATCAGTTGTGTTAAAGAACCCGTATGTTGGTGATAGCGCAACAAGTATAGAAATTGTATTTGATAACAACCATGTAGTGATGCCTCAGGGAGAAATATCTAGGTTCTGGAAAATTAAACAAATAGACCGAGAGGATTAAAATCAACAAATCTAATAAAACCAATATCTATGGTTTCTTATAATGAAAGACTCAGCTATCACCACCAGTTAAAAACGCTGATCTGGTGTATATTTTACATTTGAATCTTTCAAACTATATATGATTTAATGAACCTCTGTAGCTCAGTCGGTAGAGTGTTGGGCCTGTAACCCAAAGGTCCCGGGTTCGATTCCCGGTGGAGGCAAGAAAATTCATTTATTCAAAATATATATAAAGAGTAGTCTTTTTTTATTATGTTTTAGTCTTTCATTTGTCGTTTGATGAGATCGAACCCAGACCACCATAACCCACACAACATGGCGCAGCGCCATCTGTACTCCCATGGCCAATGGAAGATCTCCGTGTACAGTGTTAAAAGCAATGCCTTGATGCCTAAGTCACTATCAAAGACCCAAACTAGTGTCCAAAAGAAACGATACCAACTTATTTTCAAAATTGTTTTTTACTAAGTGAATTGTCTAGTATGAAAA
>JAQQZZ010014000.1:0-11432 GCA_030265115.1 Mopalia vespertina | reverse complement strand
TACTCAAGGGTATTTCACTTATATGACGATGGATTGTCCACTTCGCATTGCACCTTGCCTTATTACCGTGGAAAACCAGGAGGAAACCTCGTAAAAACCACCCCTGCGATTGTCTGAGCCACAACGTGTGACTCACTCATATATCTGATGGCCGACAAACGGACTTGATCCCGTGAACGGTACATCAAAGCAGGATTAGTAAGTGCATAGCTACCACTAAGCCATATGACGATGGAAAGTATACTTCACATTGTGCCTTACTTAAATAGAGTGGAAAACCAGAACGGAAACGTGAAAAAACCACCCCCTACGATTGTCGACATGAGTGACTCTTATACTTTAGGTTTACATCGAAAAACCGACACGAACCTGTGACACGAATCAAGGTAGGATCATTAGGCCGACTAGCTAACCACTAAACCAAGGCCACAGGCCCTAGTAAAGATGTTATACGACCTTTCAAATTCTGACAAGTTTAACATTTATGACATGTAAGGTTTAAAACGGATTTATTTCCAAAAGCTATTGAGTGGAGAGACTTTTTTAATGCAGCCATAAACTTGCTTAGCAGCAGTCAATGTAGAACCAATTAACATTTGCTATCTATAAATTTTGTGACAAAAAAATAGATAAAAGGTTTTCACAAATATTTAGATCACCTGATATTTGTATAACGGAAATGAGAAACCACAAACATCCTATGAACATTGTAAACTACAATCAGAAAGGGCGGATAAGATCTAGGAAATGAAAACAACATAAAAGGGTTTAATCAAGTGAATTTTATTGAATAAATAATGACAGAAACTTTCTTGTTTTGAGTAGCCACAGAGTGTACTAGTCCAATGAACTGTAAACATATCCTTGAAGCCAGCCTGGTTAGAACAGAGATGAAAATTAATGAAATGGACTATTAAAGACTTTTTGTGTTTATTTATGGGATAATTTGATGAAATATCATAGGCGCAGTTACAACGCGGGAAATCGATAGGCTTGATCTAGCTCTTACCAGGCCCAACGCCACCTTAGCTTTTAATGATCACGAAACAGGTAAATGCAAGTGTCCCTAGCAAAAAAAAAGTATACAATTTCAACTTTTTAACTTGCCATTTGTCATAACAACCAATACTTACAATGCCCAAAGGAGGATGATTTTTACATACCCGTTTGAGATCACCTTAAAGAAATTCCAAAGATTTGAGAAGAATAGGTAAATCCTGTCCACTTTGTTAATTACAGGTGTAAAATAAGCGTAGTCCCGAATTAAAAAATATGGAGGCAGAACCATCATTCAAAGCAGAACAACATGAAAGCTAGGAGTCTTTGACAAGAGAGCTCCAGGCCAGTAGATTAGCATTTACACCTGATCATTAGGCTGCAGGTCAGGCGGTTCAAATTTAATTAGCTAAATGTGTCACGATAATTCTCCACGTCGTATAAACAATACATTAACTACACAGGTGCAAACTCTATCTATTTGACACGCCTGAATAATTTGAGCAATATCGTCTTTGACAGCTCACACAGGTACTTAGCTTAGGTTTTTTTCAAGTAATATATTTATCAATAAAGACATATTAGAATCTAAATTACATGAGGCAGACATTTTACAACGTTTAGACCCCTTGAAACTTTTTTCTCTGGACTGAATTATAGATTCTGACACTGTCATGACTTCTGTTATGCAATAACACACAAAACACTTGTTACAGGCAGACATTGAATTAACTCAGCACGACACCAAGAACTATAACAAGTACAGATCAGTGCCCATTCCCCAGTGGGTATAAAATTATGTTCAAATCCCAGTGATAAAGAAAAAACTTGCGATAAAAAATAAAATAAAAAGACTTTTGAATAGAACTGAGCAGGCGATTTTGCTGAAATATTCATTGTTTTAATTCATGTATTATCACTTATTTATATTTTTTAAATCAATAATTTGGACAAATTAAAATCCATCACCAGCTTCAAAATGGTTTTTGAAAACAAATGGGCGTCCAAATATTATGTGCCCAAATTGATGTCAATAAATTGCTATATTTATAAAATCTGAGTCAAAATCAATCCAAGTTGGGTTTCAGAACCCTAACACCGGTCTGATGAATGTGGGATAGGAACCTTGTGAAATTTCCAGGAACTTCCCTGGATATACTATTCATGTCTAGTTAATTTAAAAGTTACTGCAAGTATTGCCTGATTATAGGCAGATGTATGGATGCAGGTACGCTTCATGATTTGCTACTTGCAAGAAGTGGGCCTTGAAATTTGCTTTAATCAGCCACAAAAATGGCAAAGCCATACATGCAGGTCAGATTATGGGATATAAGCCAAAGGGGGGCAAAGTCAGCCTAGTTCAGAGGGTGAAGAGGGGGCTCTCTAGGAAAAAGAGGTAGGTTTGGTCTCTTAAAGAAAAAGTTGAGGGAACTGAAGTGTGACTTTGGGGAAACAGTCCAGTAAGGGTTATTGATATATCAAGGCAAATTAAATTTTTATGTTAAGAAGAGGAGAGTTGAGACAAATCAAGCTCCACTTGACTTTGCATTAAAGGGGAGGCTTGGGGCGTTAAGGGAAATTGCTGCCGCCTTTAAGTCTAAAGGGGTACCTGCAGACAGGGCATTATTCTGCTAGATGTATCCTGTGTGGAGGAAATATGGCATGGCTATGTGTAGGTCTGGTGTTTATAGTTAATGATAACAGAGCAGATTTGAGCCAGAGTCTGTTCAGATCTGACTTTTACAGGGTACATGTGTTCACAGCTATACCTGCAGTCCTGCACCTCTCTCTCCATGTGGTGTTTGCTGCAGCTGGGTGGATTCAACCCCAAGCTCTTCTAACTCCTTACAACCCTTCAAGTCTCTGTATAACCGAGGAATTGGGCTCGTTTCTTAAATTTCTTGCCCATGTGGTATTGGTCTATGCCAGCAATAAGCTAATCCATCAGGCAGGGCAGGCATGTGCACATGTATATATTGAGGGGAGGTTTGAGGGGTGTGCAGGCCATGGAGGCTGCATGCCCTCCAAAGAGGAGCTGCATTCATCTGTATATGTATGCAAGCCTAAACCGATGTCATAATTTAAGTTATCTGTGGGAAGAAACCAATTTTTCTTCGATGTAGAATAAATAACATATTCACTCATAAAAATAGAAAATATCCACAGCCTCAACTTACTAGCTACAATATTATACATTTTATCATTAAGTGCCACATTGTTTCTTTGACAGCTCATATATTGTTGTGTCACACTTAAGGTTATTTAGCTCCCATTGCACAGTGCCAGCTCGATTGACAAGATACAAGACAAGGACAAGACATAAATAAGTACACGACGCAGAGCACAGGGCATGTTCGCAACGAGAAGCTTTGCCCAACACTCCTCTGAAATCCAACTAGCAACACAACTAGCAATAAAACGGATAACAAGCACAAGGTGCAGAAGATGCTACAAGAACACAAAGTATGGAGATTACTATGAGATAGTCGAGATACACCACAAATGGGATTCCTGTTGCTCGATCAGCACAATCTCAAATGAAACTTCTGACAAACCATGGACAAAAAACGCTCTACCATACAATGTATGTTATATCAAGGTTTGATATGTGTCGAATAAAGACTCCCAAATTCCGTAACTAACCCAATTGTAAGCTGATAAAAAGTCAATTATTTCGATCTCGACAACTGAAATTCAATATATTAATGAAATTCTATTCCAATCCAAGGTTTTATTTAAAATACAAATGGATTTCAAAGGTATCAATTCATGACAAGGATTAAATCAAGGGACACAATACTAAATCTGTCAAATGCCTGTTGATTTAATCAGAAAGGCTTGATTAAATTTTATTTTGGAAAATCAAAAAATGCAATTTTTAGTTAAGAGGACTCAAGAATAGGACTTATAATTAAATAACTATGTGACAGACAAATTCATGACATAACATATTCCTTCTCCTTGAAAGGAATTGAAATTGATTTAAAGAACTTATAATTTGTTTGATTGAAGTATTATACAAACTGCACTGGTTATTTCACTCAAATGACGGCAGTATGCCAGCGCTATGGGTGAAGGAAACAGCACTTAGTGACAAGCAACAATTTCAAGCACAGAAACGACCGGGCAAACACATGAGGCTAATCATGTATGCCACAGCAGATATAGGCTTCTTGTCGTCCCTTAATTCTGAGATAGATTGATTGATTGATTGGTGTTTTACGTCGTATATAAGGGTATTTCACTTAATATCAGTTGACAGCGGTGTATTCCAACAAAATTTGACACTAGCTCAACCCTAAAATGTGAAGTGTTTTGATAAAGTTGGAAAGTTAATCTTCCTCCAGTGCTAAGTAAAACAGTATTGCATTTAGCCATAGGACCCCCTTAGCTCTAAGAGCACCAGGGCAATACTATAGGCATTTCGTCGTTTCCTAAGCATCCAGTTGACTATGTACATCAGGCCTGTGCTGTTGGGGAGAATGGACCGAACAGGGTCTTCCCTTGGTTATGCAAACTTAGTTTAGGAGGACCGATTTATAGGTTACCCAAATTGTTTGCAGCGTTCATCCAAATTATGCATTTTTCTACTGTTTAACAAATTCAATCGATCTAATCATCACTGAAGTTTGTGCTGTGAAGCAATTTGGCATTATTTTTCATAAATGCATATTTATATATTTAAAAAATCAGAAAAGCAGTAGCAAAGCAAATGTTGGGTTATCTCACAAAATTTGAGAGGACTGATTTTAAGGCTCTACCACAAAAGATTACAGCACAGGCCTGAACATGTACATGTAAAATGTCTAAATCCACTACCAAAGCATCTTTCCTTACCCAAAGCATTCATTTTAAGAGGAGGCGAAATGGGAACTGGGTAGAAGTTACATGAGAGGACATGCTGTTTTATGAATCAAACTGGAGAGCTGGAGTTCAGTTTTATGGGGTGTCTGGTTGAAGTTGTGAGAAAATGTGTCATTATTTTGTAACCTTAAACTGAGCCCTTGTGTAAAAAATCCTTGAGAGGTTAGGGCAGGTCAATATAAAGTTACAGAGAACCTGCAGAGGCCTAATCAATGAGACTGTTTACATGTTAGCTCCGCTTGAACATACAAGTAGCCAGATCAAGAAACTAAGGAGGGCTGCTAACCAAAGCTTGAAGCTAGAGATTAGAAGAACTGAAAATGTTACCGTTTGTTACCATGGAATTTTGTTCTATAATTAGCTTCCTTCAGGTTGTTTCACTATTAAAAAGAATAAGAAATTGCCTATCTTCTGAATCTATTTAAATAGCAATCTCGGTCGAGGCAAGCAAATTTTCTTTCTCTACAAAAATATGTTAATAGTATAGTCTCATAAAGGTTAAAAACGAGTGGAACGAAGTTTTTGTGTTGAACAGGGTATTCTATTAAACTAAAGGGTATTGAACACTTATGACGACGTGCCAGTCAGGGGTAGAAATATCGAATCGCGGTGGAGGCAAGCAAATTTTTCTCTCTTCATTTATTCAAAATATATATATTTGCTGTAAAGTTTCCAAGAATTAAGCATTGTGTTAGCCTGAGGCAGCTGGACAAAGATGTTAAAATGTCTGACAAAATAAATTAAACATTCAACCCCACACAGTAAAGGAAACCACCCTTGACAAAAAAGAAAAGAAAAACAAAAGAAGAAAAAAGTATGCCCTTCATTCCCAGTAGCTGTTGGCAAAGAGCTTTTCATTGTGTTGACAGTCTGGCTTTCTCCACTTGATTGATTGATTGATAGACTAATATAATTGAGCCTTAAATTTGAGAACACTGGGGCAACAGTAAAGTTACAGCATGCTAGCTCCCAATTACCCACTTAAAATTGAATCAGTTTCAGATGACTTTAGTCTTTATTATATTTGCTATGTTGTTTTATTAACAACAAAAATGGCTTATAGTCTGTAGGCTAGGCTAAAAAAGTTACTAATGTTCTCCAAAGTCTAACTATAGACCAACAGAGAGAACATCTCTTTTAGCAGACCAACTGTACAGCTTCCTGGTAGTTCCTGGCAATCTGAGGCCAGCATTGTTTTAGGAGGCTAACAGATAGCCTGGTGAGAGGCTCTAGATTAACCTGTCTCTATACAGTGGTTTAACAGCCACAGGTAAAGTGTAGATGAACTCTGACTGTTGACAGAGGCAGAGGGCATGTTGAATCTACCAGCCAATGTTTACACCTACAAGTGTCAGGCCAAATTCCACAGCAAATCAAGGTGAAATCAACCAAAGGACTTACCTGACTGCAAAAACACTCAGGTTAAATTGTTTTCCTACCTGAGGTCAAGGAGTGTTACCTTTAATCAATGGGTCAAAGATAATACATTACATAAGACAGGGTACACAGAATGATCACATGTACCAGGGTTTGATCCAGCCCACTCTCTAACAAGTCAAATGGGTCTGGAGACACAAGTTTGGGTTCTCGAGGTACTTTCTCCCATATGCAGCGAGCCAGCCCAATGGATGAGAGGAACAGCCCTCGACATCGCTGCACACCAAACATTGCCAATACAGGACTATAACAACATGCAATACAAGACATCATAAACATATTGACTTTGTGTTGCGCTAACATCTGAGATCACAAGAGAGCAAGGCGGAATTGCAAATGATTTAATTTGAGCTCAAAGTGTGTAAAGTCCAGGGCAGTTAACAGTAGATTTTTACAGGTATCTAATCAAGTATTAATCTATATGATTCTTCCCACTGTGGAAGTAAACATTTTTGTATAAAGTTTGGACTATAATTTAAAAAAAACAAAACATGGTAATTGAATACTTCAGGTTTTGAGACTTGAGACTTGAGATTTTTGGAAATATATTGAAGACAACCGTTGTATGCATGTACTGTAATTTAACATCATTTTAATATTTAATATTAATTTTTTCTCTTTTTTACCCTTTTACACAATTGTGCTTGATTATTGTTTAAAGTTGTACTCAATAATGTTTCACTGATTTAGCAGTTTTGCATTGCCAAGACAGTAATAGTTGGAAAACTGAGGAGAAAATTTGTAAAAACCAGGCTCTATCTTTGCAGTCATTTTAAATTTCTCTGCATACGATACCTAAAGTCTTAAGGCCCTACAAAATTGCATAAGCTTAAAAACTGAAAAATGTATTGAATAGTATTTCAGATAACAAAAGTTTTCACCCAAGAAATGTAATTTAAAAGAAATTTCAACAATACCTGTTATCAAATAGCAGATAGATAAAAAAAACTCCACCACTCCAATATTATTTGTTATCCCATTCACCGTTAAAATGACTAGCGCGATTACAAAATGCTCTAAAATAATTTACTTTTCAACTAATTGCTAATTGTAAAGGACAAATGTAGCGTTATTAAATTGATTACCAATACAGCACAGCCCGATAGAGTATTATTTAAGCGTAGAATAATTTGTAAATATTGTAAATCAATGTCACTAGAGGGGGTTCAGCCAGCGTGAAATCGTGCAGCCCTAACAAGACACGTGTTGTGAATCAATTATTTTAAGTCTATTGATTTTAATCTCACAACCATTCTATAACGTTTATTTAAATAATATTCCACCTTTAGTCATGGGAGTTATTCATTCCTATTTATTCAGTTGAATATATTAATAGCGCTGAAAACATTGTGAAGCAGATCACAGCTGTATTATAGCAAACCACATGAGCTTTAGTCATGTATTTGTCGTCTCAATTTGGGGTATTGTGAACGTGTTTCAAAAGACACCAGGATGCACCAAGTTTAACAAAAACGGACAAGTACCTGTGACAGATGTCTTGTTCAAGTGAGACCAGGTGTGAACATATTACAAAAGGTATTGGTCAATGGTCATTTTAAAGCTGACCACACAATGGACACAGGATGCATTAAAACAGAATTATAGATTTTGTCAGAAAGGCAGAAACAGTTAGAACAAAATGTGCTGTTCCCGGGACATAATGTCCTATCCATGGAAAACTAAACTAATATTTTGTATATACAATAAGATATTTTCAAAAAATATTTATTTTATAAATAATTGGAAAGGTGAGAATTTAAAGTACTTCAGCAGCTGGAAAAATTGAATAATACAGAATATCACTGTTTTAGTTTTAAAGTAAAAAAGCTTGGTTTCAAATTAAAATTATAAGAAAGGTGAGATGTGTGAAAATATAAACTTAAAATGTATTGGGTTTTGTTCCTAGTGTTTTCGTTGCTTAGAAGGCTTTTGGATTGTTTTATTTGAGCAGCCATGGTGCATCTTAAAGTTTAAGTGATTGAGTGATAGAAGTCACAGATATGTGCCAATCAGAATGGCAATCAATTTAAGCCAAAAACTATTCAGAATGTTCCATTTTACGATGTAACTTTAAAATATATCACCAAAAATATTAAGTCATGATTATAAGTATTTTCACACAGAAACAAATTTCCTGATGATTTTTCAGTGTGTTTTGCCCAAAAAAGTTCGTTTGTTTGCTTTTTTGATGGGGCTTTAATGCCATACTTAATGTTATATCACTCATATGACGGTGTGCCAGCCCAATAAGTCACCCTTGACACCTCTGGCAACAGAAGTAAGAAGCATACAGGAAAATCGCGAGACTTTATACAAGAACATCATAAACAAATCGGATTCTTGTTGCCTCTTAGCTCTGAGGGCACCAGGGCTACATGAAGCCCCACCCCCAAATCGCGGCAGATAAAAAAGTAGACAGACACAAAACAGTAATTGAGGGATGGTTAGTAGTCAAGCTAAAAGTCAGTGGTTATCAGATCTACATTCTGACCAATCCTGCTGGGAAATTGACCATCCCATAACTAAACAGGAGTGTCCTCCTCAGCCTTTAGAGGAAATCAGCCACCCATAAAATCACTTTACTTTAATCAGAAGTAGAAAAGATCAAACGAAGATCTGTTTTTTTCTGAATACATTATACCTACTATAGGTTAAAATGCTAATCTTTGTTTGACAAATGGATGGGTTGTTTGGTGTCATTGAGATTTCTAATGAGCCATATGATTAGAAGGGACACTTGACTTCACCCAGAATAATTCAAAAAGGTTAGAAATCCCCTACGGATATATTATTATAACTTTTATAAATGTGTCTACTTGTATCTCTAAAAAGTGGTTATGTTAACATATTACTTATTGAATTAATAACGAATGAATTAACATAAAAAAGAGAAATGTTGAAAATCTTATAAAACACACATACATAAGGACACAGTGATCCAATCAACAGTTTAGAACATTTGCTTTAATGAAGTGTTTGTTTGTTTGAATGGGCTTTTAGATGTACCATACTTAAGGTTATTTCACTCATGCTCACTGCAGCCCAATGGGTAAAGGAAACCACCCTCGATGCCTTGGGCAGGAATAATTACAAGATATAATACAAATAAATCATATCACAAATCAGCTTCCTGTTTCCCCTCAGCTCTAAGAGCACCAGGGCAACATGAAGCTCCCATACAACTGCCGACATTGTTTAAATAAATAATGGATAAAAAATAATAAGTTTATACATAATTAAGATTATTAATTAAACATTGTACAAAGATTTATTTATTTGCTTATAACTCTTGTCATAATACATGTGGAAAAGAAATATTATAAAAGGTAAAAAACCCTCTTGTTACAGTTCTCAACTTTGTCAAAATACAATTCAGTTGATTCGTCTTCCACTTTCATAATACAAACGCCTTTGAACAAAATGTACATGTACACCAAAGGCCGAAGCTTGTGGGGAAGGTAATTCAAAACAGAAACTTCATTTAAACACGAGACAGAACAAGTAGACTTAGACTATAAAATAAACAAATGACACAACTTTTATCCCACAGAAAACAGCATGAAAGAGTCTAAAATTTCAACACTTTGTTAACACGGGATACAACCCCAAACCTCTGCACAGCAGGAACTTTCTAACTTTGAAACACAGAATAACATGTGGAATTGGTTTAACAATACGATACATGTGGCTAGGGTGTTGCAGATTCGGGGTGAATTTACCCGTATCTCTCAAGACTTCTTTTTTTCGGATACTGTATATATTGTAGGGTTGCTTACCTCCAATAATGCGGGGCGAATCCCGGGCACTGATCACCACAGGCCAGACAGGGCTTCCCAAAATCCAAGTCACATGTTCCCGGCTGAATGGAGACCTGCAATATATACACAGAAAACATGTGCTCAATGCTTGATCTATAACAAACATAAGCTAATCCACAAAATTGTATGTTATTTCATATGCACAAAGAGCATGGTTGCCTAAACAAAAGCGGTAGCATAAAGAGAAGAGGGAAAAAACATTTCCTGTGAATAATACACATGACGTGATCATCATAAAACCATGATTCATAACTACATGAGTACATGTAGGCATCCCTAAGTTTACCTGGTTCTCTGATTGGTGTTTTAGTTTAATGTCATACTCAAGGGTACTGTTACTGTTTTCATATAACAGTCAAGGGCTTAGGCAGACACCCGTCCAAATGGACACCCTGAAGTGAACAATTGCCTCATTTGGACACCCTGTTTTAAGAAACTTTAACATGCAGGAGATAGGGAAACTGTCAAAATTGGACAACCAGTTATTTGAAAATTGATTGATTGATTAGTGTTTTACGCCACATTCTATTTGAAAATTGAAGCAAAATGACCATTTTGGACACCATACTTTTGATTTCTGGCTAAGCCCCTGATAACAGTGTCAGTTTTTTACTCAGCATTAACTAAAACACTATTAAACAACCAAGAGGAAACCTTGTAAAAACCACATCTGCGAATGACTGATTACTGATGACTGTAACCTGATCCGTACAGCAACCCAGACAGTCTACGTTAGTCTGCAAACTCTGCAAAAATTGTTCAGTTTTTAGAAATCAGATAGAAAACAGATCCTATTATTATCAGCCCAAAGATCCCATTGTGGAGCCGAATTTACGATGGCCACTCCACTTTCAAAGCTCTCGCATCATTCTTAACATGGCCGCATGTTGAAAATTACAAACGAAATCTTTGCTATGCTTGACTGGACTCGGAGATCTGCCTCTGCAAAGGGAGCATGGAGCTGGAATTATTAATAATAGGATATGTTATTAAGACAGATTTCTTAAAACCAAGGAATCCTCGAGCCGCTAAGCTAAGTGGTTAACCTGTTTGAGCAGAGGTAGCCAAGTCCCGACCAAAAAACGTAGGGTAACTCCATGCATTGAGTCGCGAAAGGAGCAGAGATAAGAAAACTAAGCTTCCAAAGAAGCAATGATGCCCCCAACAAGAAATCTTGGTCATGTATAAATGTTGAAACACGTGCCAATTCACAAATTGTAAAGAAATTGTAAACCTCAAATGTTTGTTTGTTTGATTGGGGTTTAACGTCATACTCAAGGGTATTTCACTTATATGATGACGTGCCAGCCCAATGAG
>JAQQZZ010013989.1:0-11433 GCA_030265115.1 Mopalia vespertina | reverse complement strand
CCATAATAGTGAGAACCTTGTCCGGGCGAAAACTTTGCAGATGCTTATGCTTTTCACAAATGTTCCTTATGTCTAGGAGGTGTGTACTGACTGATACCCAAGATCATTGGGTAAAGGTCAAGGTCACCATTGTCCATAATACTGAGAATATCAAACTTTCATCACTTCCATCTTTCCTACTTCCACACTCCAGTTGAGGTAGGAAAGTATAAATTTGTTACCCCATTGGAGGTGGCAAAGCTAACAATTTGCAGCGGGCATATCTTGCACCCCTTGAGCAGTGCCCTATTTTTTTTATTTTATTTTTAAGTATCGGCACTTTTCAACGCTGTCCTAACACGGACGCTCCTGACATTGGTCTATTACAGTCGCAGGCTCCATCCAACACGTCGGGAGAAAACCTTTTTTACCTTTGGAAGTTTCGTAGTTTGGCGAATGATTTGGTAATCGAGAAGATTCGTTTTTATTGGTTTGACTTAGATTTAGTACTCCAGGAAGATCATGGCTGCTGCCGTTCATACAACAAACAAACTCTGTATTGGACTGTATAATGTTAATATTAACGTGATGAGTATCATTCGCTACTGTTATCAGTGTGTTTTTCTCCGGTGAAGACCAGATATGGATGTTTTGTTTTCAGTTTAGTCTATTCTGGATTGTGTCAAAGTTTTGTGGTTTGGCCAAAATTGAAGTGTGAAATACAGCTTATATACCACCTTGGAGCAGTTTATCAACAAGTACTTTTATGAGTTCTGTATACATATTATATAGGCTAATATAGGCCCAAGCGTAGATGCGAATACTATCTTGTGGAATTGTATTTACAGACTACAGAGATACGACGTTGGGGCGTATGAAATAAGACCAGCGAAGATTCCAAGCGAACGCGGGGGACCTTTTGGACCCGATGTTAATCAGATCGGGCACATTGTAAGCTGTCGAATGATACGAATCCACAGCCTGGAAAAAACAGTGATTGGGAAATTGTCTACATCAGAAATTTAGTTGAATTTATTTGTTTGGGGCTCTGACAACGTAGCAGCTAGGGATTCCTTCTATATTAAATATATTTTGAATAAATGAAGAGAGAAAAATTTGCTTATACATGTGCAGCGTATGTTGAATGAGATGTCCATCGACAGGAATTCTACAATATTATTATATGGCGTTATCACAATAGCATATAAACTGAACCAGGCTAAAAAAAAAATTCTGTTAACATAAAATAACAAAGTTATACGGATATGTTATCCGTAGCCTAGTTAGAAATAAGTATACATGTCGAAGAGAGTTGTTAGCATCATCCACCTGTTTTCAGTTCCCGTGTATATATTTTGAATAAATGAAGAGAGAAAAATATATATATGTGGATAGCTTTTGTCATATTGCTGGCGACCAATTGGAAATTTTCGTTGTTGTGTTTTTTTTAACCATTCTCGCTATTAAAAGAGTTTTATTCCGAGACATGTTCCGACATGGCTCGGAAATAACTGTACCGGTACGGAAAGTGTCGAAGGATGTTCTGACATGCCGCGCAACCAAAAGGAATGAACAAGAAAGTTTGGGTTATCTTGAGTGATAAGATGCTTCGTAGTATTGTTGCTTGCTCGCCTCATATATTAACAAATTTCGGATAAAATCTCTCTTAAATATGAAATTGGTATATAGACGGTCATGCATGGTGTGACGATTCTCTCTGACTTTACTGGGATTGGTCACGGTAGTGGTGCAGAAGGCCAACTAAATTAACAAGAGAAATGTTAAGTTAATCCATTTTTGTGAGTGATAAGTGCATAAGCACTACTGACATAAGCTGTGTATCGCAGACATGTCTGTATATCTATCCGGTATACATCTGCTTTCGTAAGGCCTACCAATTGACAGAAGGTGCTAACTGTCTATTTGTTCCATAAAAGACTGTCAACTGGTAAGCCTTATAATACGAGAGCAGATGTCTACCGGTGAGATACGCCTACAGGTGTCTGTGCTTTGTATATTTGCTCATATTTATCAGAGGCCTGCGATTGATAAGGTCTTGCTATAGTAAAATAAACTATAAACACGTTTTAAAATCTTCTGAAATTTAAACCATTATAGACAAAAGTAAACAATTTTAATAAATGTCATTTTGTTCCCTTTATATGGAAAATCATTTGCATGTAGCTGTTGTAAACGTGAATTTGAGATAATGCTTGAAAGTCTAATATCCTCCAACGAAATACTAATTTTGAAAAATAACTTGTTAAAAAAAAGACTACGGCTAACTTTTTGCTTGTTTAAAAGCTTGATCGACCAATCAAAGCTTAACGCCACGTTCGACGCTAATTTAAGTCATATCACGTTTGGCGTGGACTAATTAAAATTGCTATATATATTATTAAAATACATATATATGTTACTAAAAACAATCACACTGGCACAGGAATATGGATTAATTAAAATCAATGAATTGTCTCATGTTTTAGATGAACTCCCGGAGACAGGTTTCTTAATGGATCTTAATCTCGAGTTGTGTAATGGTTAACCTACAGCATCTCGAGAGACGGTAATGACCATTTGCATGGTATATAAAGTATTGTTAAATATGTAGCCAACAAGATATTTGGCATGGGTTAGCAATACAATTTATATATATATTAAATATATAGTAGACTTTTAATTTGATTGGCACAAATATAGAAATTGCTCTTTACAAATATTAAACTACAAAATGAGATTTTGCTTAAACGCCAGCAATGTTAGCCCTATACATTATACTTAAATTGCTTGACGTCACTTGCCTGTCCTTCGTGAGTTGCCTGTTGGGACAGACAAACCAAACCAACTAGCTCGTTTTTAATACTATGATTGGATATTTATATACGGCTGTTAATACCAATTAGATTATTTTTAAACAACATACTTTATTTCACTGAAATGAAATGCATCTTTAATTCAGTCGCGATTATGGTTAAATTTGTATATGAATGGATGCATTGTGTTAAAGAATGGTCTTTTGTGCTATATAGAATTATTCTGCTCGGCCAAATTTCTGCATACACTTAACATGCATTGTTAAATATTTAACAGGTATAGATATATATAGCGAGAGTAAGCTATACAGGGCATATTTCCAACATTTGAAAATGGAATCCGAAAATGCAAACCATTATACATTATATACGTGCGCATGGGCACAGGTCTACTCGGGCATGGGTTATATATAGTGTCGGTTTGATCTCGGAACGTTCTGACCGTTAACTGCTCTCAGCGCTCCACGCCAGCAGCCGTATAGGATGGAATTCCAGGTGGTTGAATCCGGATTGAGAGTCGGACAATTCTTGTATGTCTGGAGTTCGACATGCGTGTAGTCGATTTGGATGACGCAACTCTGAATTCCTTTATAGTATTAAGCCAAAGCGTTATAGCTGACAACCTATATAGTCTTCCACACAGACATACGTAAAACCCAGACGTTGGAATCCTTAGAAGGTAGGCCGTTAATTATGAAGATTAAACATTTTCTTTTTCACGGCTTTTTAATTGTAAACTCTATGGCGTTTCTGGTAAAGAAGCAGTTTTCCTCGTTTTGATCTTCGTGCAGGTGCGACGTTTTAGACACCTGTTAATAAGGGACATCATATACAAAAGCACCCCCTATAGACACAGTTGTGTTCTCTACCAGAGTTTATAATGATTTATTGAACTTTAAGTTTATCAAAACTCACTTGTTATCATTTTTTCAAAGATTCTTCATATTGCCATATATCAAATGGCCCCTATCGTCCACAGAACCTACTCAAATTGACAAATGAAAAACTAAGACCTTTGTTATTTTTTTCTGTTCTTGTAAGTTCTTTTTTAATTTAAAATTGATGAAATGGAAATAGATATAGAATTAAATATATGTGTAATCAATGTTCAATGGGTCTGGCTTCCAATATAGAAAGAAAAGCACGGCAGATTATCTGGATTGTATGATGGTATCAAAGATGGCCACCGAAACATAGCGATGTTAAACTCTCTGGAAAAGAGTGCATTGGTGCCTCATGATCAGCCGGAGGTTTTTGCTATTTTGATGATGATAAATTTTCTTATTTTAAAGGCACTAAACATGATCCAAAAGTGCACGATTCTTTTTTTTTTTTGTCATCGGTTCTATGTTCTTATGGCAATTCTCAAATTTTCTCACGCCCAAATATATGCTGTGTTATATTTTCTGTATATGCAGCTTTTTTATAAGCGTCACGATCACCCAAATTAGCTGCATGCATAACGCAATTAATTTTGTCACAATTTAAGAAACATTTAAGTTCATTCACGCACAAATTAAAACCTAATTATTAACGTATTTACACGTCTCATGAAAACATTATTCTGGCAAAATATCTAAGGCGAGGGATTAAGCTTTCACAGCATAATTTACGGAATGTCTTTTACACAGATTAATTCTTGAAAAGAAGCCATTCTATATCATGAACCGCCACATCTATAATGTTGAGTTTTCGCCCTATGCAATTTAGCCAAGAGCATTTTATCATCGATTGGGAATACAATTTATCTCTGTTTGCATTTATAAAGATATACATTTGAAGTTACCACATGTGTTTATAAAATGTGGACCACAATTTGTGTAATATTCGACGTGCGTGTATGCTAAGTGCAGGGCAAGTTTAACATTGTATGTCTTTTATAAATATTTTAATATACATGGCCATGTGTATATATAAACCAAAAAGCCGGGATTCGATCCCCGTTGGAGGCATGTATAAAATCTATATATATTTATAAATATATACATATATTTTTTATAGTAGAGACAGAAAACTATACTTATATAAATATATATTTTGAACGCCCCCTTTGTTGGGCAATACAATATAAATGTTTAATATTTGGTAAACAGTTTGAATTGTGATTCAGAAAATGTGGTATATCTCATAATTTTTTCTGAAACAATATGTGGTTGAAAACAAAACCCCCCTTTCGGATAACAGCCAACAATCAGTTGAGTTCCATTATGTTAAAACCCAATAGCTGAAGATTTTACTCTACGTGGTCATTCGGTTAATGATCATTTTGAAATTATACCGATTGAAAATCCCACAAATTCTTCCCTCTGAAGAGGAAACCAAACAGAAACGTTTAGAAAGAGAAGTTTATTGGATTAAAACTATTCAAACGTTGTATCCAATCCACTCTGCCATGGGTTTCAATTGGGAACCAGGTAAAGGGTCTAAAAAGAAATATTTCCCTTTGTATTCCAATATGACCAACCCAACACCCAGTTTGCTAGTCTCCTTTTACAGGAATATCAACATCTTTTACCTAAAAAACTCCTCCCTCGCAAAAGCCCATTATAGCATACAAGAGAAAGACAATTTGGTTAAGGAGAAAGTCCCCTCTGTATCAGACAGATTGTAACACTCAAATTCATTGGTTAATGTCAATATCTCTGAAATACCATGCAGTTTGTTTGCTGATTTATTCTAACCCATTCTTGTTTGTTGCATATTTATCAATACTGTATATACCATATAAATGGTAATTAACGTCTCTCGAGATATATCTGTAGGTTACCCATAATTCGGAATTATGATATATTTACAAACTTGTCTCTGGGAGTTTATATAGAACATGAGATGATTCATCGATTTTAATTAATCAACATCTGTGTGCCAGTATGTTTAGTTTTTAGAAAAAAAATACATTTTGATTACTGTATACAAGATTGCAGACGCGACAGCTTATCGCATATATATGTATCGTTTATATCTTAGCTTTAATGTATGGAATAGGAAAGTCTTTTATGTACGATAATAGATCATTTGAATGAGAAACTGATTAAAGTGAGATTGATTATTGCTGATTAAAGGGAGATTGAAAATGCATTTGTGTCGGTTTATCATGGGTTAATTGACTTATTTGAGTCTGGTCATGAACATATACAATTTTCATCTATGACCTTCTTAAACTATGGATATACGTGGCGTGGCAGGTAGATAAATATATTTTTTAATGTAGAAATAGACACTTTTGCTTGCCTTCACCGGGATTCTAACTAGGGTCTCTGACTAGCAGGACCAGCGCGCTAACCAGCTGAGGTAGACAGGCTTACGGCAGAACGACCAGTATACGGACATAGAGCGCTGGCCCTGTTATATAGCCAGACACCCGAGTTCGAATCCATGTGAAGGCAAGCAAAATGTTCTTTCTCTACAATAAAAATAAATACATGTATGAGACAGGAAAGCCGCCTTTTGTTAAATAAGTTATAAATATCACCTCTAAACGGGAATCTGCTAATACTGATTGCAATGAAATTAAATGCACTCTCTCACTTTACATAAAGATAAGGGTTAATCGACTTTTTCAGTCTGGTAACAAGCATAACATTTTAAACAATAAACTTATACGTAAAATAAATGAATACGTGACTTGGCATATGTTGATCGAATGCAATGGATTTGATATATATAAAAAACATTAATTATATTTTTAAACTGTACGGATATTCTATATTTTATCGAATATCGTTTAATTATAAATTCTAGTTCAAATATAAAGCGGTTCCATGACATCAAAGGGGGGTGGAATCCGATAATTTTATTCATTTTTTGGTCGATCAAATGGACCTCTTTTAATCCGTAATGCAATGAGTGAGTATTTCAAACCGTAGGCTATGTACATGTTCATGATTAGAAAACCAAAGGGTTTATAATTAACTTCAGACTTGAGAGCTAATTGAGTATATAGGCCTATAGTGATGGCGTGTAAACATTTGGTTAGCACGATACACAGTAAATGTTATTATTGTCTGAATCCGGCAAAAGTGGATATCCCGCAGTACAAAGCTAATCCCGCAGCTGAAAGAATAGGCTAATTCTGGTAACAGTCGCTGACATAATATAATATGTGTAGTATATGGAGCTAAAACACATTTCAGCAAAAAATGTGAGTTTGATTTGTAGGTTGTCCAAAACCTTTAATAATTTTACACAACTGATTTGATTTAGCGTTGATAACGCTGATTTTGGTAATTTAGTTCGTCCATTTCCTCGAAAATATTATATCAGCAAAGTTCTATCACAATATTTGGAATACGGAGTAGAGGTCTAGTGTCTATATAATCTAGATGTGAATACGTATCTTATAGACGTATATATATTATACAGCCAAAAGCTATGTCTAGCCTGGGATGAGTATATATATACTCATCCCAGGTCTAACCCATGCAGCTTTTGGATGTAGCACAATAGAGTTAATAAACTGATGATACATTAAAAAAAAATAGTTAAAAATACCAGAACTTTCAATTGCAGATATAGTTAAATATATAGGGGCCTACCTACATATACATCCAACCGTTGTGATTTAGCTTTGACAAAGTATCATGCAGGTTGAAGCAGCTAAGTCATCACATGGTTGTAATATATCAGTTGTTATACCTTGATAATAGACAGGTATAAACCCCCATAGCAAATAAAAACATAAAAATAGAGAGAAACAGCTGTACAATGCTTGGCCTTTTTTTTTTTTTAAATATAAGAATATTTTGGTATGTGCTTATAATAATTATATAGTGCTTATATACGCTCTTTTTTCTTATTAACCGATTTATATAAGCTAATACGTGTTAAGCCTGGTTTGTTTCCGGGCTAGCTATAGCTATGGTGTTATAAGTTGATTGGTATAGATTGATTGGTGCTTTACGCCATGATTAGGGGAATTCAATTATATGACGGAGGTGAATTCCAACTGTAATTGATACTATATAGCACATGCAACCACATCTTCCCAGGGCAAGTCTTGTCTCCACGAAGTTCTGTCATAAGGAATAGAGTTTCACGTCGGACCTCGCCTTGCCTAGGGAAGTTGATGCAACCAAGATGTGAAGCGTTTCCATAAACCTGGAAAGTGCATGATTAAGCAAAGACAGCATTACTACTCTTCAAACAAACTACACTTAGCCAGAGGGTGGTGTTATAGACCTCCCAAAGTTACAGGCTGTAGAAAATAAGTCTTTTCATGTATACATTTTTTATTTATAGAGAAAGGTTATTTTGTTTGTCTATTGCTTGCCTATATCATTACGGATGGGGCTGGTTTAATTTGCTTAAGGTGGCTTAATACGAACTGTTCAGTGTGTATACATAAACCGACCCGATCTAGATCGTCATGGCAGTGGGAACCGGTTAGAACTGACCAGAACTGAACAGAAGCGGTTATATCAAGCCTTTGTTGACAGTCGATATTCTTCTTTATTTCAAACCGAGCGCGATTCGCAACTGATGAAAATAGGGTCATATTCGCGCTTATCACATTTATCATTATGACCGGATCAAGCCGAATTTTTAAAGACCAACCACCAGTGATATAAACGGTAAGTAATTTGTGGTCGAACAGATAGTAGTTTGAAAAATAAAAGCAGTCAAATTGTGGTTAGTATCCGGTTTGAGCAAATCATTAGCACCAGCATCGCAGCTTTATACGGGCAATGTTGCTATAGGCTATATGTAGCGGACTGGTTTCCAATTTGTTTACTTTTTGTTCTCTACGTTTTACGGCGTATTATTTTGGTCCATTTTGGCTGTTATTGCTACTGCCTGATCCATTTTGGTTTAAATTATATCTGAAGCAGATATACAGCTTATTTGATAAAATTACCCTATATACTTTAGCTTCTATGTCTGCAAAGCAAGCCTAGTTTATTGACCTAGTTAACCTCACAACTCACTCATTTTATTGCTGTTTTTACATACTAGTTAAGTTCAACTGCATGATGTATCGACGACAGTAGGAAAATGAGGAAGGTGACAAGGTTCTTTCTTCCTTGTTAATGTCATCAGCCATTAATCGTTGACTATAGTGTCATGGCAGTCAATAAGTGTATAGTGCCTATCTTAAATGTCCAAGTGGAGTACTGCATACGCTAGGCTTATAATGACGGTAACTGGATCTAAAGTGGAGGCTACCTTATATGCCTACATGTTTTTTCTTCTTCTCCGAACAGACCACACACATTCATTTTGGCGAAATTTGTGATTTTTATCCGAGAAATAATGCCAAGGAGTTTGTGTAGGCTTATTAGTCGTTTGTTAAGCCTAAAACAAATATTCCATATTTGACAATTTAATCCGTAGTTTAATCAATATGTGTAGTTGGATTAGCAAATCAAACCAAAAACAAAAATTCAGCTGAGTTTCTTTGCATTCACTATACCTTTTGTCGTATGTTACCTAAATCCAATACAATTTTATTCCAGGGTAATTGTTGTCTTTTTGATTGATGTTAAAAGCATTATGGTATCACAATTTAACACCTTTGTTGTCTGAAAAATCCCTATATTTTCTAGACACAAATTCTATAAACCCTTACAATAACTTCCAATGTAATTTGTGGATATTTTTTTGATGATTTACGTTACTAGCTGTGCACTCAGTAAGGGCCAATGTAGGTTAAAATGCCTGGCCGATGAAGCATGAAACCAGTAACCTATACCCCAATATAGAAATAATATACCACAGTATTCATATATTGTAAATATGTCTGTCATTGTAATGGCAGATGAAAGCGATATTAGAATATCTTAAAGCTAAAGTAAAGCTAAATCTGCAGGGTTCAATAGTATAACCTAATCCCACGGCTATTGCATCAGACACCCAAATGATCTGTATTAACAAGCAACCAAAGAGTCTCAAATGAACTAATTAATTGTCAACTGAAGAAAATATTGGCTTCTTTAAGTGGCAAATACTTAGTTAGGAATATTATGAGGCCAAGACCAACTTAAAATATTATCATTGTAATTGTTTGTTACAATTCAGACTATGTATGCTACAAGCCACTGGAAGAAATTACCCAACACTGAAACCCTAACCTTCTATTGCTTTATATATTTGATTAATTTTGAGAGGTCCTTACTGGAACATTTGAAGATAATTTTCAAAGGTGGACTGTAATTTCATCCCACAGATAAAGACTGTCTGTCTGCAAATATGGCCACCTTTATTTTTTATACAAATACAACTTGGGAAGAGCATAACTGGAGAATATGTTGACTGCAGGGTTGTCATTAGGAGCCGGCAACCGGCATTTTTGTCGGCTACTAAGACCGCCGCCTACTTTTGCCAAAGAAAAAAAAAATCACATAAAAAAATCCTGCAAGTGTTGATGTTTTTACTCACGTGAACTGGTGATTTGTTTGCAGGTTAAAAGTGTTTTATTTATTCAGTAAGCATAGTGGGTGAAAGTGAGGAAGATTGAAGAATAATAAACGTATTGTCAGACTGAAAGTTAGTGGCCTTTGTTCTGTAAGCTGTGACCCCCATAGAGTGTTGAGCTAGCCCATGCTGTCGATCCTTTCTTCTGCATTGTGGCATGCCCCTTTCTTCTGCCTTGTGGCATGCCGTTAAGAGATACCATTTAAAATTTTTATTTGTTTATTTTTATTTATTTATTTCAGGGATGACCAGCGGCGAACTAGTCCCATTCACTGGCTCCATTCATAGTAATACAATATTTACACAATGTGATATAAATACATACAAGTGGATACAATTAAAATAAAATAAAATGAATACAATGATATAATAATTTTACATAAATGACATACATATAATATACACAGACACACGTACTCACATACATATATTTGTATTGTATATGTACAACCATGCATAAATATTATTAAGATATTAAGGCCTATTGACAAGATCGAATAAATCGCTATTCTTACTGGACACCTAAATGTTTCTAAAGACATGTTATGTACGTCATTCAAGGTTGGACAAAGTGGATTGCAGATCATTGTAAACATTCATACACCTTTGAACTGATGAAAACTGCGGTCACATTTGAAAGTTTTTGTCAAGACATTTCTAGTCAATCTCTGAGGTACATTAAAGGAAAGGTTGGAGAGTATCCCTGAACAATCATAAAGATTATTTACACATTTATACAAAAACATAACCTCCAAATACTTCCGCCTTTCATACAATGGCTGAAGGTTAAAATGTTTACGTTGTTCTACATAATTTCTCTAATGTCTACTAGAGGTAACTTTCAGACATCACCAAATCTGAAAGTTCCTTTTTTATGGCATCGTCTTTTCTTCTCAATAAAGATTTTAATCTGCTGGTTTATTTGATTTGTCTGATTGTTGTGTAACGTTCTCAATTTTTCCCCAGTGGTTCTCAGTTATATTAGGCAACCACACTAGACTCCGGTAACAGCGGGGATGTTTTTACGAGGTTTCTTGGATTTACCATCGTATTTTAGAAATGCAAAGCGTGAAGTGAACAATATGTCTTCTTATATGTGAAATACACACGGTCTGTTTGTTTGTTTGATTGGGGTTTTACGTCGTATTCAAGGCTATTTCACTTATATGACGACGTGCCAGCCCAATGAGTGAAGGAAACCACCCTCGACACCACTGGCAACAAACAAAGA
>JAQQZZ010013988.1:0-25222 GCA_030265115.1 Mopalia vespertina | reverse complement strand
AACTACATCCATTGCGCATGCGACACAGAATTATATTAGAGAGGCGGGGGCCTTTGTAATACCACAATGGAGGCTTAAATAGTGTTCTTGTCTACTATTCAACTTCCTACGTCGATACTTTGAATCTAAGATAAACCCGGGCCATCTTGTTTTGAACTTCTTTCATTTTCCGAAATTAACGAGCGATCGCCTGGCATAGCGTACCAGAGTTGTCTTAGTCTCGTCAGCTATAGAAACTCTCGCGAGGATACGATTGATGTTTTGCCGTTCATGGGGCGATTCTTCGCCAACTCGACGTACCACAAGATATCGAAGAGGTTTGATCCCTTGGTCGCCAAAAGCTTGCCGAACACGGGGTGATTTCCTTGAGACTCAGTCGCCTACTCAGATTAGCTCGTGTTCTGCGGAATATAGTTTTTATAGTTTTAATGTCTGATGCGCTCCTTTTCCAAAGTGTAAGAAGAACCCATATAAGCGGTCTATCTATAGAAATAGCTCATCTTATATGCTTGAAGTCAATCTGATAAGAGGAAGTGTTAATATAAATGAGATAGCATAATGTACACGTAATGTCTTATTCAAGTAGTCGGAGTCAAACGTTTCGTTGGCCTATGTAGATGCATTCATTTAGATGTCACCGATATGGAAAACATTTCGTTCGATTGTGATATGGTTGATGATCATAGTTGCCCTACTACGGACTGATATGAAATGATTTTCTGTCAGAAAACGGAATACTTCAAGAATATCAAACCCCTGTCGTCTATCTAGATTCCTGTAGTCTCTAACATTGACAAGATACATATCATACACGATTGAGTCTATATTGAAGACGCAATCAAGGAATCACAAGCCAATTGTGCATTAGTAAGCGTACACAGCGGGTTAAAAAATCGATATGAAATTTTGGAGGTAATGGCGATATTTTAGGCAAATGTGAACTTACTAGACATACTGACGTTATGTATCGACAAGGAGAACAATATACGTAGGGGAGACTGGGAAGCGATGGTCCACTTTTCACATATTTGGGCAGTTTGCTAGTTTTCGCAGATACACTCTAAAAATGAACATACGTATTGAGCTACTGTAGATGCTTATTTCAAATACTGATTTGTAGATATGTTTCCAAAAGTGCCGTCTTCGGGTCCATTTGCCCAAAAACTGTCAGATGGCCCATGGGTCCCCAAGATAAGGGACCAATAAGCCACCTATTGGGGTCCAAAGGACCAAGGATAACAAACACACGTAAATGACTACCAAACGTTTTAAGGCATTATCAGACAACTTTCAAATAGATGGGTGTGAAAACGGTCATATGGACGTGTTACCGTAAAAACCTTCCATGCCATGTTTCGCCTGTAACTTGAATTTTTTTTTTATGGTAGATGTAAGTATCCTGAAATTGCCCCTCCTAAAACTGACTCAACTGAAGTTATTTCTCCCGGAATTGGTTCAACAAAGGCACAGGTGACCGTATGCCTTGCTGAGCGTCGCAGAAACTGGATTTCGTAGTCGTCATCCCTATCTTTTGGCTGTTTTACAATGCCAATATAATTAACAACGCTGCGTTTTCTGGCATAGGCCTATTCAACAAGAACATAATCGCGAAGATCTATTTTCGTTCATTCTTGCGGGGCATTCTGAAAGCTATATTCTGAAAAGTATAAGAAATAAGTTGTTTACAAACTCGTTAATAGTATTCAATAACACTTACTATTTCACATTGACAGGTAATTGGGTTGGTCACACGCTACAAAGGGAGATAATTATGTAACTCATATACCAGGAAGTGCTTTATATCTCATTGCCTAACAGAAACATCATATGATTATTCATATAAATTGTAATGTTATTAAATGATATAGGTGGCACTGTCAGTTATATAAGTAACAGATTTATCTCCCTTTTTAACCATTGGCAAACCCCATGGGGGTCCAAGGAGCCACTGGCCCCCCATAAAATGGCCCATCGGTCCCCAACAACAGCTTGACAGCATTTAGCCCCTTGTACAGAACAATCAAAAAGAAAATTAATTTACGCTATGTTTGGGTGTCAAGAGGTAATACAAAGAAACACAAATGCAGACCTAGCACCTCTGTAGGACCTGTTAGATCAATTGTATTAAACATTTACAGAAATAATTCATAATAACTTAACACTGTCAAAAACTTTCATACAGTTCCAGCTTCACTGTACTCAATTAAATCAAACTCCAAACAACATGGCGGAAAGTGGCAAGGATGACAGGTGTGGTCAAGACATGTAGAGGGCGTTCTCACCATACGTTTTAAATCTACATGTGTGGCCCGTAGGTCCCCTTGGCTCATCGGTCCCCAGTCTCCCCTACGCTCTTCCATATTATACTATTGACACGGTTAGGGGTGACACGCCATACACACCGTCAGTCCTGATGTATTACAACTTATCACATACAGGTTAAGAGATGTCATCGTTGTTAAAAAATCTCCTGGACTCACCCGTCGGATTCTCTCTTCCCGTTACTAAATAATTGCGCATTAATCATTTTATAAACGAAGCATTGTTAAGTGAACGTCTCAAAGCGTAGACACCGGCCGTGATAATACCTTTCCAATTGATAAAGCAGATCATACAAAATCAAGTTGCGTTGATGCGTTTATTCTAGTCGTTTAACATCACATATTCAAATTTTAATAAGTAAATATATTAGATATGCCAAAAGTGTCAGGGTATTCGAATTGTATTAATATAAATGATAGAATGTTCCAAATTTCGTGTTAAGACTAGTTTAATTATTTTTGGTAATCTCCTAAAAAAAAGAGAAATTAATTAACTGATTCATTGATTGATTGATTCATTCTGGCAAATCATTCATCGAAGACTTAAGTTCGTCTTCTGCACGATATGGGATAGCCTTGAATCAGTTAGTTGACATTAAGTTGATTGTGTTGTCGGGCCTTTCCTTTGCCTGTGGCAGCTAAGCGCATCTGTTAAGGAAACCTGTCTGGCGCAGACATGTGGTCTCCGTCTTAGTCAAGGAGCGTCCAGAACGTCACCTATAGAGTCAGAACGTAACGGCAAACGATCCATCCTTATACTATCGAACGATTAAACATTGTCCCTCACACGCTATAACATTGAAAGCTTGCCCCGGTAAACCGAAGTACAACTGTTTTTATGAATCGGGGGTTTTGTCTTTTTTGACGGCAGTCCTACGGAAATTGGGTTCATTTGAACAGCGATTGAAAGATCTATCAAATTCTGGAATAAATTTAGAATAATCGCGCCCGGGCTTTTTCCTATTCAGCTTGTTAGCTTCCATGATAAAAACAAAATCGGAAATACGTTTGCTCCTTTTTCAGCAAATATTTTGTGATGTCAGGGATGGTTGTAAATATCAGATCTTTATCTATACCAATGGGTCGAATAATAAAAACTGTTTTATTGGCAGTTTTTAGCATTATGGTTCCAAGGTGTGGACACCCTGACCCTCGTCCACCTTGTTTGTTTAAGCTATAGCTGGTTAAATGCATAATCTCCAAATACAATATAAGACAGTCATTGTTTGCAGTAATTCACTGCCTTCTGTTTTAGTTACCGGTAGATTTTAAAGGGTAACTTGTCTTAACTCCCCATTAAGTGGAGCAAACTGTGATACTCGCATTCATTTGGGTGTGCTAGTTGTCCTTGTTAATTAATAAGTTGTAGACTTCGAAGAAAAGTTATCCACCCACGAGCCATTTCGCAAGCAATGGAATACAAGTCACCTGCCTCAAGCGCCGCCTCAGATATGACAGGGAGGGGCAGGGAGTATGCAGCAGAACCTAACACTTTCTGGGGCCATATCTCCGGACCACTCCTCCACAGGTGCAACTTACTTAAATTGCTCAAAGATATTCCGTCCACAAAAGGTCTTAGGAGTATGCCCACAGGCAGCTACCGCTCAGTGAGATGGTAATGCAAGTTCGTTTAACTGGGACCAATCATTCATAACCCATTGACAAAAATTGCTCAACTTTATCGCAGTCTTTTTTATAAATTACTTTCTGTATCTGGATTCCGAATACCAGCTAGTGTAAAGTAGGATGTGTTGGGAGGTAAATGTATATAAGCATAGTCATACGCTTACCAGGCGGCATGTTGGTTCTAAAAATAATTAAGATTTGTTTACGAGAGCAAGATTGTAGTGTTTAGCCCAAATCGTACTGATTAAGTCAATCATCTTATTTTATCGATATCGTCTTCACTAAATGTTTTCCTCGAATAAGATGTTATGTGACTGGCAATATACCTTGCTATCAAAAAGAATTAGGCGTAGAAGTAAATAATATCGTTGTTAAATTTGCTGTGTGACAGTTTACGGAGATTCGGGATAAGTAGTCTTTGGTGTCAGTATAACAGGAAATAAAGAGATCTTGGCAACCAGTCTGTAATGAGTATAAGTCCGATGAGTCAATGTACTCATTTCCTCGGCTCTGTGAAAGGACGACAGGCACGCATGAAATCTGTCGATAGCTGCTAGATTAACACGACTCACAGCAAATAATCGCCAGTAGTTTACCTCGTCAAACCCAGTTATCGGTGTTAGGCTCATTTCCTAGAATCCGAACCTGTGTGATCCAGCGACGCCGTGTTAAAGGTTAATAGAGAAAGGTACGTTACAGTCAACTCAATCCACATCTATAATGCTTTAACTGTTAATAAAGAGAAGAGCAATCTGTATTTGTTTTCATCTTACAACACATAAGAGAAATTTTTAGCACCCCACGTTATTAAAGAAATAGTTACATAGAAACAACAAAATGTTATCCATTATTCTATGAAATGTGTATCATATTGATTTTTCTCGTAGGGATTGAGTTTTGTTACACGAACGATTATTGCCATATTCAGCAATATGTACCCACGTGTTTTTGTCTGGTGGAGAAAAGATACCTCGTAGTTAAATAAGAATACACTAACCATGTTTTATACATGTTTTATCATATTCTTATTAGACATCAGGTGTACCACTACTTATGGTCTAATATCTAATGCATGCGAATAGCTAATATATTGGTGTGACACTTTTTGGTGACCTCACGATTCACAGAATACAGTTTAATGCGAAAAGGCCTTAATGTTTGTTCGTTTTATTAGAGTTTGCCCCCTAGTCTCCGGCGAGGAATAAAAATGTTACAGTAACTTCAATACAACCCTTGTATATATTTTCACTTCGCTTGAAAAAGATTCAAGAAGCGGCCATTGGCATACATACAAACGGACGTTTTGTTAGTTTAATTGTGAATACTGAATAGATTAGGTTCTTCCGAACTTTTAACATAAGTTAAACGTTAATACATTGTAGCTTCTAAGTATATATGCATCTACTATCAAATAACACTTAGGTATTATCCAGAAAGAATGTCGTAAACTGCATTAGATAAGTTTATCTAACAACATTAAATAGAACTATATGGCACAGTACCGTTGTGAGATGGAGTATACATGTAAGAGTGGCTTTACACAGAGACTGCAATAAACCATCTCTTTAGAATACATGATCCAGCTTTTATAGTGATAACCGTTATCACCAGGAAAGCGTAATGGTTATGAATTACAGGAATACAGGGTTCTAAGTGTGTCCATGCGAGATGCATTACACATCTCTGTCTGGGTCTGCGGAGAAAGCGTAACAAATAGCCTCAGTAGAGCACATGGCACATTTTCCCAATCATTTCAATGATCACTGTTTAGCGTGAGATTTTCAGACCACATCAACAATCTGTGCTTTCCCAAGAGGTTAATGGTATCGGAACAATCCCAATAGAGACCTGATGTGATTGATTGACGTTTGATTGTAGACAGAAGGCGTATCGACATAAGATGAGGCCGGTGTACTTCATTTTGTATTGTCGCCAGACATTCGCTATTAGGACTAAGGAGGAATAAGCCTCCGCTGATGTGCTATAGATGGCTCCATTATGTAACTATGATAGATGTTACACTTTGTGGCACTGTGGAGAACAATTTCTCACAAAGGGAAATGTAATTCCACGAAGAACTACACAAGTGTCTAGTCTAGTTAAATTTATACTGTGTCGCTTGAGTCCGCGACAGCGCTAAAGTCTTATAGAGTAGAGATGCATTTGTCTTCTGTTGCATGGTGGTTGATTATAAAGAAAGCTGACAGTATGGCAGAAACACCATTCTTTCAATGGTACTGTGGTGCCGGCCCAAACTATGATTAATCATCAGAAAAAAGTCGACCCCTTAAGAAAAGTGTGTTGAATTATTCAGCTTAAAACAATTTAGCTGTGCCAGAGTTGCCAATATTAGTCGTTTATTTGTTGATGGTGTCAAATAGTGAGGCTCTCAAGAACTGGAAATGTGAAAATCCATTATAGCATGTGCATACATATACATGTATTTTGATACACGTCCGGCGTCAATGTTTGGCTAGCTGTGGTGCATGACACTATGTTATTTGCACTGATACCATTACATAGCCGTGGTTTCTCATTTTGACTTAAGCTATAAAAAATAGTCTAGCCTCTTAGCTTGTGTGTTTGTTTGATTAGGATTTAATGTCGTACTCAAGGGTATTTCACTTATATCATATGACGACGGATTGTCCACTTCACACTGTGGAAAAACGGATGGCAACCTCGTTAAAACCACCCCAGCAAGTGCCGGAGCCACATCGTGTGATACACTTATATAACGACTTATATATCGACAAACGGACTCGATCCTGTGAACAGTACATTGAAGTACACGCTATCCACGAAGCCACGGCCGCGATTTATGGCCAATACGAGCTGACGTGCAACGAATGTCTATGTTAAATCGAGTAAATTCTAGAATTTCCCCATTATCTAGTCTCCCGGCGTTCTCCCGGCGTCTTCAGTGTTCACATGTCATAATTTTATTCTGGCATGAGTTCGTTTTGTGTACCTGAATAACTCAAGTTATACCTATGGCAGATTAGCACACCCATAAGGAACAGTGTTCAGGAGCGACATGTATTTTATTCTTAAATATTTATTTAAATTCACCAGTGTACAAAACATCAATTCTGCTGGTTAAATTGATTAAGCCGTGGAATTAAGTCTGGAAGACTTGTTCTATCCCAGATGGATTGAAACAATACATTTGCAGTCTTAGTGAGACATGCGAATGGTACATATTTACAATTGGTTAACAATGTACATGGATCATTTGTTCATTTTTGTAGTTATTGTTTTAATTTTTATTATCTTAGTTTTATTTTAATGCTATAAATGCAAAACATAAAATTTCCACACTGAAAAACAAACTTGCTACTACAGTTCTGTTCATTTCAGGAAATAGCAGTTTCGACCAATAAAAACAATG
This sequence comes from Mopalia vespertina, assembly GCA_030265115.1. NCBI lineage: Eukaryota > Metazoa > Mollusca > Polyplacophora > Chitonida > Mopaliidae > Mopalia > Mopalia vespertina. Next base: position 17,884 of record JAQQZZ010013988.1, on the reverse strand, counting down.
CGTGATCCTAAGGATATCGAATAGTTTATTGTTTTTACCAATTCTCAATAAACGCCATACTCAATTTACGTTTTAAAGTACATGGTTATGATTGACAATTCTAAATATATCCCATAAAATGATCTTAAATATTCTGAGCGACTAATAATGGAACGTCACACAAAACCACAGCGATGATCTGTTATTACCGAGAAAAAACACGAAAACGACATAGTTGACATTACTGTTAAGATAACCAATCAGACTTTCCTGTCAGTTTCTCCTCGTGCGATAAATATACCACTGCATATTAATTCTATTACGATGATATATTAGTAAACGAACGACCGAGAAAGTGGATCCATACCCTGTAATGATATGCCAGGCTACTATCTGCACTGTAAAATGCGATACATCATCTATCGTCGAACAGCCTTTGACATTCACTGTATGTATAACAGGCGCAGACATGCTTCCTCATACCCTCGATTACTGTGCTGATAAATCGTATGAAATCCTTAGAAGACAGTCTGTGAAGGTTTATTCATCCTGTAGATAATACAGAGGGAACCCCACTATCATCCGAGTGAGATGTTTTAAATGAATTATTGCCAACTGATAATATGGTCGAGGTATTTTTTACACCCTAAGATTTCTTTCCCTGTCATTTCTGTTTCGATGTCACACATAACTTTGTGTCCAAGAATTATCAATTATAAAATTATATCGAGACGAGTTATATAATGTCCTTATAGTTATTTGCTATGCCAATACACTACTACTTTAAGAACTATTTGTTGTGTGTTTCAACACGAAAGGAGATCCATCATACATAATAATAACTGCGTAGCCAATTAACCCAGTTGGTTTCTTGCACGAATACAAATATAATTAAAATTCTTCTTTGGCTCTAAGCTTAAACTTGCTTCTTCAAACTTTGGTGCCGTAAGGTTAATGGATTAGTTATCCCAGGTGTCAGTTGAGGGATAATTATTATATAACTTGTGTTGAATTTGTTAAACAAAATTGTGCAATTATCGCTGAACACACTACATGGCTTAATTAAGTAATGTTACTGTGTAAGTTAAACTTTTTTGTCGTGTGATTATTGTCAGCCGTACACACGCAGCAATATTGTTTTTTTTAGGGTTCTTTAGAAAAGACAATGGGTCTATGGAACCAGAAAGACCTAAACGGTTCGGTGGTATTGGCAAAATGGGAGATATATTAGCTATTCTATATAGCTATTAACTATTCCTATATATTCTCTATCGGCAAAGTAGCCTATAGGCTAATGTTTCTTGTAATTATCACCGACATTAAATACAGATTGTGACATTTACTTTGACTTTGAGCTGCGGTAAATGCAATAGTACTCCATCCAGAACCAAATAAGCTATGAACCAGAGCAATGTACAGTAGAACATTTAATGGTTATATTACAGCCAGTTGTTGCTAAGAGTGTAGATACATGATTACTTATACAGGACGATCAAAATTTGGCATATCTCCATCTCTTTCAGCTAAACCTATTATAGCGTACACAGACGATGTGCTGTTTCAGATAGTTCTGGCCTCTAATCAGATAACTTATCACTGTCATAAGATCTTGGCTAATGGATTCATTTTGAATTTCTTAATTATACTGTTTTTGGCTTTGACATATATACACTTGTGAATAATGTTGTTGTTGTTTAAGATTCTTGGCGTGTGCCATTCCTACATAGGAATGATTTACGCCATTGTGAATAATGTGTATTGCCAAGTACTTTATATACCATGCAAATTGCTATTATCATTTCTCGAGATGTCTGAAGGTTATCTTTAACAACTTGACATATTGTATGTGAGCGTTTTATCTAAAACGATCGCGATTCATATGTTTTAATGGTGGATTCGAGTTTCCGCCCGGTTTTCTTTCGTGCTGGAGTATGACAGGATAAGAAAGGGTCAATCGGCCTAATAAATAAGTGAAATTCTCTTTGGTACAATTTTAAACACTTATTAAACAAAGTATATAGTATCAACAATACGATTATCATAGGGAGCCAGCAAAGAAAGTTGTATTTGTAAGGACAAGGGGAAGACAATTTGATTACAAAATATTCACAAAGGACAAACATGTTGTGATATAATCGAACACATTGTACCCTCCACATCTCTATTGACGATTTTACACACGCCAATACTTTTACAGAAATAACAAATCACCATGGTTGTTATACATATAGATTATAAGCGCCTGACTATTTTGGGCGGTTTCAGTGTCCTGTTTTGTTTGGCGGTTCTCGTATCTTGCTGGTAATATCTACCTAACCGTTGTGGGATTATAATACGGGGTTTTCCGGTTATGACGTTACGACAACAGAGTGACGTCCCTTTGGGAAATAACGTCACCGGTTTACGGCAAGGGAGGGCTAATCCACGATTTTTAACATGTGCGGTATAGGGAATATTGCAAATTAACAGGTAAACGTTAATAAAACCATATGAATTTCCTTTTCCCATAGCTTAAAATATTATTTTTTGCAAAAATTACAATTTTAAAGTTATATTTTCCTGAAAACAAACAACACGCAATGTTAAAGTATAGGCAGACTGCCCTACACTGCCATAAAGTGGCAACGTCATTTCAAAAAGGGACGTCCCCCTGTTGTCGTGACGTCATAACTGGAAATCCCCGTATTGGATGATGAAGAAGATCTGATGTTAGATCTCATTTGTCGAAAAACTTACGGCTAATTATTGGAAATGAATTCAGTAATTACTTCCAACTATCAGGCTTATGTCATATATTGTAAATCTTAACCCACCAATGAAGAAACAATACATTCGATTTCCCAAAGAAAATAAAGAGTTGAATCAAAGGCAAATGAGCAAATGTGCTTGATACATGTAGTTGGTTGGTTTTCTACACAGATGACGTTATTCTTGTGCAACGTAAAAGTAATGAATCTGACACGTTAGTTTAAGTATCTTTGTTGATGAGAGAATGTTCTTTTGTCAATTTAACTGGATTTGTAACTCGGGTCTCTCTTGTTATAAAAAAAAGAGTGCACTTAATAAACAAATCAAACCCAAGATCTATGCAACAGTACAATTGCCTGTAAATAGTGTCTTGGTGTGTATTAGGTGCAACTGCACTTAGGTTAACACAATTTATGTTCCATTTACAGATAAGTACATGCATTTCCTTCAACTGGATTAGATATGAAGTACTCATGATTTACCTTATTTTTCGCCCCCCCCCCCTCCCTACCACTCCCTCCCCAGCTTAAAAAAAGATATAAAAAAATTGGATTGATGCACATTATTTTCCAACAAACCATTGAATTCATGTCATCTTGTGACACTTACTACATGTATACTGGTTAGCTGATCAGAAGGGGGAATGCAATGTGTGGTTATCAGGATATTTGCCGGCAAACAAACTCTACGATTGGCTCGAACATATTTAATAATACACAAGACCACTAATTGGTGTCCACTTATATATATAGTTCCTGCATCAACCAGTTTAATTCTGAGAATGGAATTATATCTACAATTTTGTGGTAAGGAATGTGAGCGTGAGTTATGTTGAAATTGGAAGCGTTAAAAAATCCGTGTATACCGTGGATAAAAATGCACCCCATCAGCATATCCATTTGAAAAGCTACTCGCTACAGAAACACTGGAGTACGCAAATTGTTTAAACGACTTTCCATGGCAGACATTTCAACTCCGTGTGATGTAGAGCTCCGCTCTCATTGCGTGTTCAGCGATCCCTTAGAGATTTAGAGGCGTCTGAAAAAGGGCTCCAGAAGAACGAGGTGATAACGGTGAGTTAAACACTTAACCCAGATGAGGAATAATCCACTTTAGATAGAGGGTAATAGTTTGCCTTAGTCAGCACAAATTGAACACAGCACACAATTATCCGTAAAAGCAGGTTGTGGAAGAGGTGCCTTCATTACACAGCATTTCACTATATCCATAGCCGACATTTTGCATGCAGGAGCTGGTCGAAACGACCTAACGCGTTTAAAATCAAAACGAAACGACAGACACCTTTTGTGATAGTTGAAATCCCCTTTAAACAACGAAGGCACAGATGTATTGTCCCGTTAGCTTTAATATTTCAATAAAACCTCACAGATGTGCATGTTTATCCACGTCAGCCATGTTATAGCTGTCAAACGAGGTGTCAAATAGTTATCGTTGCAGTGAGAGAGAAACAGATGTGGCTTCATAGCGCTGAGAACAACTATTCATCCTCTTATATCACCATGTAATGATTCAAAGAGACTAGTAAAATGGAAAAGCTAATTATGTAACAGTTTGAATTTCAATCCGAGTAGTCTATTTGTATTGAGCGGAGAGGACAGTAATAGGGTGATCAGATAATAAATGAGTTTTACACCTATATGATAGCTTGCGTAAAACAGACAAAAAGGGGTTCCTAAACATCTATAGAGTTTCGAGCTTAAAACGCAACACTGCAAATAACTAAGGCTTGACATAACTTTTCAGAAAATCAATATATCAAAAAACAAATCATTGGATTTAACAAAGTGAGCCGTTCTCCTATTTTCTACATGAAAGTTTTTCAATCACGCCATTGTAAACTTTAACTTGCTAAAATTTAGTCTCCCCGACTTTGTCAATCAACTAATATATATGGTTGGGGCAGCATGCGTGGCCCAGTAGATCTTGAGATGGACCACTGAACTCAATTCAATAAATCGCACTAACAAGGTACCCACTTTCCCCTAACACGTTTGAGTGCCACTTATAAGGTGAACGTTACATAATCAAGAGAATGTATGGATTCTAACTTCTCGTTTACATTGGCAAAACGTTCAGTGTCTATTCTTAAATTCTTTAAATATAGAATTATAATTATCCATAAATTTATAATGTATTATAAGCCGTTACAAGGAAGACTATATAAGACAAATGAATGCAGAAAGGCTCGTACAGAAGACATGGTATATATAGGCAATGGCATTAGATGGTATCTCATTCCAGGATAAATGCATTCAGATGTTGTAAATGTTTGGTTAACGCAAGTAACACAAGTTAACTATAAGTTCGGGGTCTATGAGATGACACAGAACAGGGATAACTTGTGACATATGTAAACAGTACAATATAGTGTCATTTCAAATTTCTTCTATCTTTTAAAAATTACTTCAAAGTGATGTCGTTCTATGCGTGTGGAACCATTGAGTATAGCGTTGATGGCAAATCCATCACAGAACAGATTAGTAAAAGTGTGTTTTGTAATGTATTAACCTGATCTCTAATCTAGTTTTAAAACTCATTTGTCTAACATTACTATATAAAAAGTGGCGGACTCACATCATCTACATTGTTTCTGATCAGACAATAAAAAAGCAAAATGCATAGCCTACCTAGAGAAGGTGAAGACAAAATTTAATCTATATATGGCCGTGGACTATGACAATAACACTTTATTTAAAATAGTTTTTTTTTCAAATATGAGCTTCAATGTTATTACAAACATAAACAACAGTATCACCAATGTGTGTGTTTACAACGAGTTTCATTGTCGTTTGAATTCATCGTACCATGTGCTCGTAATCGTGTGGGTCGGCCTGGTATTCAACATATATATATCCCGGAAGTAAGCTTAAGGAAATGTTTTCTCTTGTTTTTATTCAATAGCCACAATAATTTCGAAACCAATTAGTATATGTTGGGAGGGGATCGTAATGACTTAATCCCTTTTACTTCAAAGGGACTGGGTCAATATGACACGTCTGTTGAAATAAATGTCTTCAAGGCAATTAAAATACATTCATTGTCTGGAAATAGATAATAGCTCATTTCACGTCACAGATTTGCGTATATATCTGTATTAACAATAATAATTCTAGCATTTATACACGTTCTTGAAGTGATCGAGAGGTAGGCGCGATTGGTTCGCAATGAAGGAAAAAAAAAAATTCACAACTCCTGCCGGAAATAAATAAATAAATCCAAAAAGACAAAGATGTACTTAAAAGGCGTAAGAATAAAGCGTATCTGTGGAAAGAATACTGTGTACAGTTGAATCCGGGTAGTCGATTTATATTGAATGGAGATGAGTGTAATATGAGGCTCAAAGAATAAATGAGTTTAACACCCGATGAATGTTTCGGAAAACCAGACAAACATGGTCGCCTAAAAGTCTATGATGTTGCCGGACTTAACTCTACACTGTAGAAAACTAACACTTGACGTACTTCTTCAGGAAATCAATATGTCAAAAACTCTGAATTCAAGGAAGTGTGCCGTCTGTAACTTTTTTTGCGATTTTTTTCGTATTGTATGAAAGTTTTTCAACCACGCCATGATAAACATTTACATTTCTAATATGTAGTTGCTAGATGTTGCCAATCAGCTAATGGTCTAAAACATGTGTGGCGGCCGTTTCTTGGCAGTAGCATTGTGAATTATTTTCCAATGAATTACAGTTAAACCAGACTGCAATAAAAGCCAGTAAACATTGAGTAATACTATTTAATTAACGAAATACCACAGAGTATATGTCTATTGTTAAATATAAACCGCATCTCTTATTCTGTGATTGATTGCTGAAGCATTTCGTCTAACATCCCTATACAGGACTCCCAAAGTAATGGACCAGTTAACTGATAAATGGCAATAAGGATAAGAGAAGTGTAGCCAAACCCTGTAATCAGTGACAATACAACTTTATTCTAAAATTATTTCTTACAAATATGAAATCGAATGTGAATACAAACATAACGAAGTATACTAACCATGTTTGGTTTTAAAACGTGATTTTGCCATTTTAAATCATTACGCGTCGCTCCATAATTGTCGCTCCATTATAAAATATATCTATTAACTGTGTTCATTATTACAAAGAATATAGGATGTGTATGTGTGGGATTCCTGCAAACATATGGGCCAAGCAAACAAGAGCATTGTCAATTGGATATCTAGTTCCTGGTTATTGTCACTGCGTACTTTCGAGGTGGTTATACTTTTAAACACTGATTACGCAGATAGAGGGTGTCTATCTCACTTTCTGGATAGACACCCAGACACACAGTTCCAAATATGATATTTTTATCATGAGTTATCATCAGTACCCTTTGCCGATCTCCGGGGGCATGATGAACACATATATAGCACACAGAATATATTCAGCAATAACATAAACTGATCTACAAAAGTTGATAACAAAGCAATATAAGTTAACCCACATGTATGTCCGCTATATATCTCTCTATCAGATAATTATTTTTATCTGATACAGAGGGGAGTTTCTCTTTTGTTCGCTTTACATATGTTTTTGTGAAAAAGTAGATGTCTTGCGTATACTATTTTGATGTTCCTGCACAAGGACCGTGGGCTATATTGGTGATCTATGACTGTTAAAAAGTGAATTTCAGAATAGTTTTTATTTTCTGAAAGTTTACTTTTTGTAAATGAAAAAGTTATATTACATTCATTCAAATATATAAACTCGAACTATTAGAACAACTCAACACTACCAGGTTATAGGTTATATGTGCGCTCATTATTTGTTAATGAATGTTAGGTTAAATTTAAAGGCGGGAAGGATTGCCTTAAATTAATTATAATATTTTTAATTCGAAACTTGCCCTTGTGTTATTATATTTCGGTCGTCACTTGTTGGGGGTTGTACATGATCTTAAGTGTATGCAGATGTGAAATTCTTTTAAATACGCTTCCACTGTATGTAACATCTCGAAAGGTTTTCAAAAAGCTTTTTATTTGTTTAATAACATTTTTAGATGAAAGAAGGCTTTATTACATAACCAAACAAGCCCCAATTTGGAAATGTCCAGATACTGAGGACAGGAGGCCTTGTAATGGAAAACAAATGACTCGTTGTCTTAATTCAGCAGGGGGTGTTTGGTTTCACCAACAAATTGTTGAAGGCACGTCTTAAAAGTGAAGGGGTTTACTTCGGAAAAAGGTTAAGAATGTCTTCAAAATAACAATCATTCTATAGTTTGTTCCGATAAGAATATAGCTTTGTATACAACAGCCTAAATTACATCAAGTCATCATAGTCATTTACAAGACCTTCCTGCTAATGTTCAGAGCGGACGTGATGTTTTCGCAAATGCACTCCTACATATAGGTGTTAGTTATAACTCATCAGTTCGGCTCTCGGATTCAATCTTGCAAATAAGTCGAGAAGTATAGCCTCTTTGAAATAGGACGTTAACGAGAACAGAACTCGCTTGGTGGAAGGAAGTTAGAACAGCAGGAAGGTCACCGGTTTTGTGATGGCTTCGTAATGCGTCTGATGACTGTCTCGTATTTGTTTACTGCTACTGTCATCGAGGGCGGTTTTCTTCACCCGAGTGGCTGACACGTTGTCACATGAGTCAAGTGTGCTGCTCTTCACCCCCATTAAACAACATTACAATATCTTCCCTTGGGATACCTGACGCATATCGGTTGTAAGAAAACGGATTCCAATATTTATATATGTGTGCATATATCCTACGTTATGCGCTTGGACTGAATATCACATCATTTATACAAAAAGACCTCGCGGCGTTCATAGTCGGTTCAATAACTCTCCGACAACAGATGTTAAAGTTTGTTTAAACGTGTCAGATCTGTTGGGTTATTTATGAGTTTTACACTCTAAAACAACATTTATAGATAAAATGTTGTAGAACTCCGAAGTTTGGCGTCGATGTAGCCATTTTCACAGGAGTATCCGATTTGATGAGACAATTCAACGGCAATGTGAAGAAATTTCCAGACGAACGAGCTAATTCCTACGCCAAAACATTCAGCACCAGAAACAATATGGCTATAGAAATCAGTTATGACTTGCTGTTGATGACTGCTAAATCAATATCATTCGGCTTACAAAATGCCAAGTTAGTGTACGTGTTTATTGATTCAACAAGTTTAGATCGATAAGAAGAGCCGGTATAAGTGACTTGAGTTTATTCGGCAATTCCTTTGAAACTCCCTCAGAAATATACATGTAGATAATTCCGCTCAAGAGGCTTCGAATATTGCATAATAATATCAGTAGATACATTATTAATCACGACATAAGTTGGCTTTGGCGGTATGTTTTTAACACGTTTTGCTTACACCAGTTCCGTCTAACTATACATTTCTGTAAACGCGAAGTCGTCAGAAAAGTAAAACAACCGTATGTACGATATGAGTCACCAAGCATACATACAATATGTATTGGTTTGACAAATAATGTAATGTAGCGTACATTATCAGAGTGTTTAAAAGGTTATACCACTTTCCTTGAAAGAAACAATACTGGCTTCGAGTTTATGAAATATGAGTTCGTTTTTTTTATTTTGAATTTGATATTCACAATCACAATACCAACTAATTCAATGACTAGTCACTAATATAGGAATTAAATTAAAAAAATTCACTGGCGGCGTTATTACTCTAATATACCGATAACTAAATATTGTTTAAATTATATACTTGGACAACGTTTCCAATAATCAAACATAAATCACTGCAGTTGTTGCATTTGTTTTTTTGTGGGGTTTACGTCATCGGGAACACAGCAATTAACTGGACATATGAACACTTTAGATGACTTTTTTGAATGGCCAATAAAATGATCTAATAAAAACCACGCCACATGGAAATTGCTTTCAGGAGGTATTTCCGCTTACAGCTATCTCTTGTTTATAGCCTGTAGCCTGCAACACATGGCAAGGGCAATGCTATATTTAATTGATAAAGTTAATTAAAACTTTTGATACGCGTTAAAATAAATCCATGTGGAACAACTGAATATTTGTTACAGCTGAATTGGTTTCATCAAAGGTAACAGAACAATGGCTTTTTACACCATACATATCTGAATACACATTTTAAAATTACCCTGGCAATGGATAAGAAAGAAAATCCCAAATAGGTTTTGTTCAGTTCGAGGAATTTTGTTGAGCCTAAGCAGTGTGCGTATGTGTTCATATTTGCAAGTTTCTGCTTTATTAGAGTCCAATTTCCCCAGCGTCAAATATCAAATTGATTTGGAAATTAAGTGATTTCACTAAGTCACTTCGACATAACTACGGATTCAACAGTAAGTGTATTGAACGATGGTTGCACGGCGTCTGAGAGAACGTGGTTCCGTTTGCCATGATTTTGTGTCGAGTGAGTAGAAGGCTAAGTGGTCTAGGTGGCCTGCTGGCGATTCGGTGCCTAACTCTGAGGGTCGTGGGTTCGATTCCCGGACGGGTTTCAACCTGCAAAAGTTTCTGAACTAGAATCGGTTCAAACTAAGAAAGTGTTATCCCAAAAATACGAAAATAGCACTATATCAGGATGTGTGAAAATCATTTCTGGACTGTAGATATTGCTTACCTATTTACTGGTTACTTATATATAATTACTATTTTTTATTTCTTATTTCTTGTCAAAAGTTTCTGAACTGGAATCGGTTCAAACTAAGAAAGTGTTATCCCAAAATAACGAAAATAAGGAACATATGTGTTGTGCTGTAAAGAACAGCTGACGAGTCCAACATTCTCACATTTCTCCAAACCATGGGCCAGTAAAGAGTTTGAAGGGACATATTTTTCCGGCACAGGGTTTATATATGTATTGTACCAATCCCCACAGTTGTTCCGTTAATATAAGCTATACCTGTTTATTATTTGGTAGACAGTTTGTATTGTGATTCAGAAAATGTGGCATAGCTCAAAACTTGTAGAAAGTGTCTGAAACAGTATGTTAGTGAAACCAAAAATTCCCTTCGGAATAGTGCCAACAATCATTTAAATAGTTTAAAACTTCTATCACCAATAGCTAAACTTTTTTCTTTTCCTGATCATTCGGTTGAAATCATTTTGACATCATGCCGATTGGAAAAAACACACATTCTTCTCTCTGAAAAGGAAATCGAACGAAACGTTAAGAAAGATAAGCTTATTGGATTAAAACTCTTCAAACGTTGTATCCACTGGGTTTCCATTGAGAACCCGGTCAAGTGTCTAAAACAAAATAATTCCATTTGTATTTCAATCTGACTAACTTAACACCCAGTTTGTGAGTCACCTTATACAGAAATTCCAATACCTTGTACCTAAAATGTCTACTCTTCTCTCACAAAGACCCATTATAACATGCAAGAGAAACTAAAATCTTGGGGCGCAACTTCCCTCTGTATCAGACGGGTTGTAACGCTTGGATTGGATTTTTTTTTCACCATATGAATACAATGAAGCAGGAAAATCAAATACAAAAGCATTACATGGCTGGAATAAAGTACCAGTAAGGACTATCAATGTTAGGAGAACATTGATAAAATAAGTCTAATTTTTAGGCCGGTGATTAGCGGAAATATTGATAGTTTAAGCAAACTATTTTACAACATCAAAGTAAAATAAGAAAATCTACAACATATATATATATAGCACTCCATATAGTTAGATGTACTAATTTATCGGCCTATGTTGAAAGGAAGGGCGAATTTATACAAATAGAAAGAAAAATCAAATCAGCAGTCTGGAGTAAGTAATGTTTTGTCGTTAACGAGATAGGTTTTTAATAGAGATTTAAATAGTGAAAACGAATTATTCCGTTTTAGCTCGGTTGGAAGTTTATGCCATACACGAGGACCCGACGAGGAGATTGTGTAGCGCGTTGCATTGGTGTCGCAATACGGAATATATAAGTTAAGCTTTTTATAAAATAAACGATTATGAGCCGAGGGTATAGGCCCTAATATGGAACCTTGTGGAACCCCACATTTTATAGAAGATGTGTCTGAGAATTTACCGTTAAAACAAACTCTTTGTCAGCGATTTGTAAGGTAGCTGGATGAATCTTAAGGAGAAGTAAATCGTGATCAACAGTGTCAAAAGCATGTGACGGGTCAAGAAAAGTAGTAACACCGAATTGTTTATTTTCTTTCGCCCTTTCAAGTGTTTGGTATAAGGTACAAGCAGCATATTGTTGAATGATTTGATCTAAGACCAAATCGATGAGGAGATATAATGCCGTTTTGATCTAGATTTTTAGTAATCATGTCTCCATGCAGCAAGTTTCTCATATATTTTTGCTGAATAAAGGTAAAATCTATATAGGTCTGTAATTTTCAAATTTGTCATGTTCACCAGACTTGCTGGTATGATCTTAGCATTTTTTAAGGCCTTTGGTAAGATTCCTGTTGAAAAGGATATATTTATTGAATGCGATAATGGTAGGATCGAGATACACTCCGATACTTCCTTTAGAAGTTTTTAAGGCATACCGTCAAGACCCGGAGAGGAATATTTCAGTTTATATACGGTAGAAGACACATCAGTAGGACTAACTATGTCGAAATTGAAATTTGATTGAAGCGGAGGGCATAGAAAATCTTAAACATCGTGATTTGTTTCATGAATTTTGCTTATTAGTTTGTGTGCAACCGTGCCTAAATAGTCATTTAATTTATTAGAAATTTCGTAATTATCTGCTATTTCAGTTCCATTTGATGTAAAGGCATTTGGCATAGAGGACTGTTTGTTTCGATTTAATAGTTGACTTCAAATTCGCCATGTAGCTTTGATGTCATTATTGTACTGGTTGAATTTATTTTCGAAATAAGATTTCCTAGATAATGAAATTAGTTTATTGAGTTCATTTCTAAACGTTCTATATTTTTTCTGTCAGTATCATTTTGGGATTTAAGCTGAATCCGATACAGGTCATTTTTTCATAAATAGGTTTGAGTAAACAAGGAGTTATCCACGGTTTAATAAAAAGTGTTTTGTTGTGTTTTGCGTCACAGAGAGAGAAAGAAGAATTGAAAATTGAACTAAAATCGGAATAGAACGACTGGAAACACCTTCTGCTGAGTCCGCCTGAAGGACATTATCACATGATGCACATCTAATTCTGTTTAAAAAATAATTAATATTAGTTTGTGACAGTTGCCTGATTTTAATAGGAGCAGATGTTAGATGACTATGAGGAGTGGATTGATGAAGATGTTATCAATTCATGAGGCTGATTTGTTTGTGGCGCATGTTGGTTTAGTAATATACGGTAGGAAGTATCTAGACTTGATAAGGTTTTAAAATTCGTTCGTTAAATTTTTATAATTGCATTTGAATATATCTATATTATAATCACCAAGTAGAATATATTTCTTACGAGACAGTTTCCTAAAAATGTATCATTGAATACCTTAACATCTTTGCTAGGGGGGCGGTATATAATACCAACAATATAATCAGAGTCGCCATTGTGATATTTCGAAAGAGAGATTCGTATTGACCATCGCCAGAGTCTTGTGGTAAGCTAGGTATTATATTACAGGATTGGACTTGGCCATCTACATATAAAATGACACCACCACCTTGTGTATTTGATCTAGAATGATAAAAGGAATTATAACCAGGAAGATTTACAAGTTTTTCAGAGGAAGAGTTCAACCAGCTTTCTGTAAAACCCAACACTGTAAATCTATGCTTGTGCAAAAACCCGGGAACTTCATCGATATGTTTCGGAAGACTATGAACATTCATATGGAGTGAATAAAAGACTGTATTTGATGAAGAGAAAGATTGAGTGATGAATGAATGACGTTTTGCTATAATAGTCAGACTGATTATTGTTAATTGTACTCCAGTATTCGATATCATGTTCAGTTGCATTAGTAAGTGCTTTTGAGTTTTCTATATCGTTTAATTGTATAGGATTTTAACTCATGTTATTGAGTATTTCCATGTTAATAGAATCAGTTATAGAAGAAGAGAGAGAAAGGGTCAGCAGTAAAAATTTCATCATGGAATGCTAATTCAGAAACTCCAGCTCTCTTTCGTCGGCATCCCCGTGCATGGAAGGATCATAATTTGTTTCAATGCGAAGAGGCTGACTAGCTGATATATCATATCTACAGTATAATGGTATATTTTAGAACTGAGAAAAACATTGAGAGCTATAAACTTAGAATATATACATTATCAAAACAATGGTAAAGCAACGAAAAACAGAGGGCATAACTACCTACAGATACATATGTCAGTAAGCAAACATAACTGCCCCAATGACATCATAATTTACGGTGTGTTTGTTTCACGAGTATCACACTGTTTGTTCACTTTGCATACTAGGGAACAGTGTATAGGGGACACAATGAAAATGAAAATCATACACTAAAAACTTAAAGTGAAAGAAAATGTTGATAATAAATAATGTATAAAAATCCAATATGTACATGTGTACACCAAGTTGCATGTATTTACACCCAGTAAACGTTATCGCGCATACGAACGCGTACACGCAGACGTAACACAGATACACATTTACACGCAGATATAACACAGATACACATTTACACGTGTCATAACACAGATACACATTTACACGCAGACATAACACAGATACACATTTACACGCAGGCATAACACAGATACACATTTACACGCAGACATAACACAGATACACATTTACACGTAGATATAACTCAGATACACATTTACACGCAGACATAACACAGTTACATACAGACATAACACCCATACACATTTACACGCAGATATAACACAGATACACATTTACACGCAGACATAACACGCGTAAAGGCTTGGCAGTTGTTCATTGCGTGATGGTTGACACTACATGTAAGACTCACAATGCTATGCTATTAGGACTAGCATACACATGTCATTCGCGTCCCTGGTTACGGCTCTGTGAATCCCGTGCAATGTGTGAATCCCGTGCACTTGACTCCAGCATGGTTCCGTTTTCGTCGAAAAATCATGATGAAGAAGGTGTTTTCGAACGGAAAAACAACTATAATCGATCGGCTTTTCTGAAAAGAGTCTGTTAGGGAAATCTTACCTTCTTCCGTTGTCTATCGACGGTATGATCCACCTAATCAGATGCACAAGTGGTGATATTGCCAAAATCGATTATTAAAAATTGACCGGAAGCAGCTAGCCTGACGCTCGAGCGGAAAATGTACGAGGCAACCCAAAACAGCACAATGATGGCATAATAAATGCTGAAACATTGAGTCAAAATAAAATTATCGTTTTTCGGAATTACACTACTTATGTTGATCGGAAACATTTGGTTTTTGATATTTATACATGCTCCCGTCGTACATTCGAACGGCAAACTAAAATGCGTCACGCGAAGGGGAAACCCCTTGAACAAAATTATATTTGAAAACATGGCGGACAAAGATGTGTTTTATTGGCCAAGCTTTCAATGAGTTGCGGATAACACACGCTAAAAGGATGGGTGAAGGTAAGAAACTATACATTGGATATTTGGGCTTGTCGGCTTTCTTTTCTTAGCGCTGTTTCCGTGAAAAAAGCATCTCGCGGATAATGACTCGCCGAAAAACGAGAATCTGAAAGGCAAAGGGCATCTTGCTGTTTCTTCAGTATAGCATGTGCTATATTATGACGGTACCTGGATCTACGCACATACAAATCAGATTATAAAATGACAAATCAAACACTAATAACAGCAGTTGTGTAAATGTTCTGTATGGATTAAATAGGCGTTACAAAGAAAAGAGAGACCGAAGTACACGGCGCTATTTCATAAGTTGTTTCCTGCAACAAAAGCCTACTATTGCTCCTGTTGACAAGAACCCATTACATAGTGTTAAAAAATAAAACAGCATAAAGATGGCCTAAAATCAACCAATAATGATAAAGAGAATGCTTGTGACAGTAAATTGATTTTCTGCCAACTTAACAGAACAATGGTGGTTTATTCCAGATGAATCTGACACAAAAAATACATATTCAATTATCTAAGCTGTTTAAGAGAAAAAACCAATTGACATTCGTTTTGTTGTTTTAGCGGGTGTTAAACATGACGGTCTGTATTTGTTAATTTATTTTCCAAGTTTATTCTCAACATAAGTCTCAAATTAATTCTGAAAGTAATTTAAGTGAAAACGTGCGGAATATATTTACATAAAGAGCTATGTCAAACTATATAACGTGCTATTAAGATATCCATTTGGATTCGTAATGGTAAATGCATTTCTTTGTCACGCCACAGACTAGAAACTGTTTTTTTATTTGATTGACATTTTGAACTGTTATTCGGAAAATATGGTTTACGTCATCATGTCTAAGAATTGCCCGAAAGAATATGTTAGCGAACCAAAAATTCACTTTGACAAAGAGCCAACAATCATTTCAGTTCCATTAGGTAATAACTCATATCCCCAATAGATGAACATTTCTGTCTTCCTGATCATTTGCTTTAAGATCATTTTGGAGTCATGCCAATTGAAAAAAACTTATAAAATCTTCCCTCTGAAGACGAAATTAAAAAGGATAGCATAGAAACGGAAAACCTATGGGATTAAGATTCTCCAAACGTTGTACGCATTGGATTTCAAATTGAGAACCAGATACAGTCTCTAAGAAGGACATAATTCCTTTTGTGCTACAGTATTGAGCACCTGGTAAGCCAGTCTCCTTAAACAGGAATAGCAACATATTGTACCTAAAATCTCACAGACGCATTAAAGCATACATGTCAAGCAAACATGTAGAGGACTCCCGCCTCCTCCCACACATTACCAGAATACTTGTGATCCAAGTTCGCCTTAGCAGAAATATTAAATTTCTGTAAATTGATTTCTATGTGACATCATATATGCTACTTTTTTATCACATATTTTCTAGAACATGTTTACGGTCAATAATGTCAATAGGTCCACCATGACAACTCGGTATTAAGATCTTTTCTCGAAAGCTTGACGTTGGAAGTTTATCAAGAACATGACACGTTTTATCGTTTTTAATTAACAGACATTCATGTGCTAGTACGATTAGTTTGGATTAAGAGTCTTCAAACGTTGAAGTAATTGGTTTTCAATTGGGAACCAGCAAAATAGTCCAATAAAGAGTCCCATTTTGAATGCCAATTTGACCAGCCTAGCACCCCAGTTTGCTAGCCTACCTTTATAGGTATAAGAAAAACCGTGTACGTAAAATGTCCAATACTTTCTCGCAAAGAATAATTAGAGCCTACAAGTAAAATAAAATTCCAAAGAATTTACTGGTTACCGTCAAATTTCTATCTGGACCAAGTAACGCTTATGCTTCTTAGCTGACATATTCATCGGTTGATTGATGGTTCCATGACATATCCGTTTTTGGTTTGATTCATTCTCAACCTAAGCCAAATATTTTGTATTGTTACATATTTTTCCTTTATTTGATATATTCTGAGCGTGACCACAAGCTTATCCCGAGGTGTCTGTCGGTAACCAATAACTACTCGAGATTATGACTTATAAAACATTACATGATTCATCCGTTTTAAATAATGAACATCCAATGGACATCCAACATCCAACATTAAATAATTTTTTTCTTAACTATATCATACGTGCAAAAGGTGAAATATAACTATAACTGGACGACAAAATAATATATATAAATCTAGTGGCTGAGAAGATATTTCATCACACAAGAGAGGACAAGAAGGCCATATTTACACATCCCGCTTCATTTTTACTACATCGTTATGTTGGAAAGTTGCTATGACCTGCAGGAGTTGGTATGATTCTGCATTTTTCCGCTTTTAGCTCAATACACCGCAAAATAAAAATAATCCAAACTGTTGCGGTTCAAATAACAATTAAGCTATGCTAAGAACGTTCTTTGACAATTTCGCCGCTTTATAATTCGAAAAATGACGCAATCGGATGCAAACTCGACTTTACCAGGACAGTTCGCAAAGCATGCAAATACAATCAATTAAATAATAGACAGAGAATTGAATAATGTTTAAAGAGAGCTTTGGTGCTTTCTGTGCCATAATTTCCTTCTGTACACTCTTACAAAAATATGGCTCTAATTGAACCCTTTAATGTTCTTCAGTCATGGCTCTGGTGGAACCCTTTAATGTTCTTCAGTCATGGCTCTGGTGGAACCCT
>JAQQZZ010013977.1:0-11433 GCA_030265115.1 Mopalia vespertina | reverse complement strand
TCCTTAAGTTGTAAAATGCGTGCCTCAAAGATTAATAGTATCGGAGGGCGGAAGGGATTAACGTGATTATCTTACCCGTTGGCTATAACCACAAACCAATTAACAACAGGCCAAAAGATCAAATACATGACCATTGGCGGTGTGTATTTGGACTGAACAAAATACATGGAGAACAAATGTTTTATACAAACTATTCATGCTCCCAGTAGGACTCCTACTGATAGCCATTAACCAAGATGTGAACGAAATCATTGATGCTGACGTCACTCAAATTTCAGAGTTAAAACTGTCATTTTAATACTTTTTTTAAAAATTAGGAATTCAAAACATAAATGCAATAGATAAAACTCTATTTCACCTTTTCATTCAATTAAAAAAAAACAAGTTGTTTATTGGGAGTATTTTTAAAAAAATCTGGAGTTCGAACGAATGGGACAAGGAATACCTCGGGCGTTGGTTATATCACATTTTAGGAGGGAAAACAGAAAATAACCACCCATTTTAATAAGCTAATAACCGAGATGATGTCATAATAACTCGTCTACGCCTTGGGAAAACTGGATTAAAAGCACATATAGCAAAACTCATCAAAAGCACCTCATCGGTCTGTTCCATATGTAGAGAAGAGGAAGAAACAATAGATCATATATTTACCTAGTACCATAAATATACAAACGAACGAAGCATACTCGAACATGATTTAAATCAATTAAATATTGCACTAACACTATCTGCCATCCTAAATCCGAAACGAGTTCTTTGTGGGCCGTGTGTCACACTAGCTCAGAGGATGACGCATACAAATCAACCTATATCACATTTATACAAAAACATTTTAAAAAGAAACCCAAATCATTAATAAATTCGCATGAAATGCTCGAATAAACGAGTGTATAATAACAAATCATAATAGGAAGCGTGGCAGTGGAGATACCATGTTTTTGTGGGCCGTGTGTCACACTAACTCAGAGGATGACGCATACAAATCAACCTATATCACATTTATACAAAAACCATTTTGAAAAGAAACCTAAATCATTAATAAATTCACATGAAATGCTCGAATAAACGAATGTATAACAACAAATCATAATAGGAAACGTGGCAGTGGAGATACGCATGTACTCGCTTAAATCAATTGTAAAAAGGATTCTCTTTTTTTCTTTTTCAATTATTGTTAATATTATTATTATTATTATTACTACCATAATACTCATTGTTATTATTGTTGTTTATATTAATATTTTTATTTAAAATTCACTGATTTCCCTATGCTATACACATTATCTCTTTACAGATACTCAACAGTACTATACTACAGACTCACTTACTCAAGAGGAAAACGTTGAACTAGCTGCACCCATAACTATAACACATACAGAGAAGACCATTTAGGATAAACAAGTGATTCCTTGAACTGTGCGTGAAAACACCAAACGCAACTACAGCCTGAAGACCTGCCGGCTGCCCCATAGCTCACTAATGCTAGGTTCCTACTGTCGTGCGATCCGTTATGAGTGTGACGATTGGTCATTCGTAACTGATCGTGGAACTTCTCGGAAAGACCAGGTTTGGATACGAGATGATACCTTCTGGTACGATTTGGTGCGCTTGCATGCAATATGGCCACGATTGTTCAATTTCAAGTAACACGATCTGTCACGATCTGGTCTCCCGTTCAGATATTAGCATATACGTTCCGATAGGATTTTCCCGATTAAGTCCACGATTGGGTTTCGATGTAACACGACCAGAGTCCCCGAGTTTGGACGATCGAGTACGTGTAGATACGTTCATCACGAACAGATGCGCTCTGTTGCGATAGGATACGATTGTGGTCGCGATGTCTTTCACGATGAAGATTGACAGTGATCACGATTTGAGCTACGATTGGACCCCGACGGATATATATACAGGACGACTGACCGTGGACGTCACTGTTTCTTGAACTTCTACAGAGTGAACACTACAACCAACAACGATTGATGATGATAGAGCGTCACATAACGTGACAGATCGTGGAAGATCGCAATACATCTCAACAGAGCGTGGTGTTTGCCCAAGGTTGATCCCGATCACCACGATGTGGAAGCACGATTAGATGCGATATGTCGCGCTTTGTTACGATCCAATACGATTCGATGCGATGATCACAATTGACAATTTATCGTGTTGCTCGAAAAAATTTTTTTTAACCGTCCAAAACTTTCCTACGATTAATATGAATGCCACGACTAACCTCAAGATCTGATGCTATCTGATAGGATCACCACGATTACTCCATGATTAAGACGACGACTTCAATCGTGCCGCCAATCGTGATAGTGGGAACGTAGCCTTAGAGCACAGTTAGAGGCACAGATTTCTATTGTTTCCGATGATTAGAAAGAACAGCAACTGCTCATCGGATAGAGAACAACCAGCAAACATAATGCCGCATTCTTTATCCGAGTTTTTTTCTGGACGGCTCTGTGTGCACAGGAAGGGGACGAGACAAGGAATCTAAATATATATTAACTTTAAAATGCCATTTAGTATTAATTAATAAAATAAAACATAGAAATACATTGTAAATAACTTGTAATTATATATTGTAAATATATTATATTTTTATTTTAAGTTTTAATAATATACTAATATTCTTATAAGA
This sequence comes from Mopalia vespertina, assembly GCA_030265115.1. NCBI lineage: Eukaryota > Metazoa > Mollusca > Polyplacophora > Chitonida > Mopaliidae > Mopalia > Mopalia vespertina. Next base: position 8,783 of record JAQQZZ010013977.1, on the reverse strand, counting down.
CATTTAATTTATATACTGTAATTATTATTAATTTATTGTTATGACAGATTTTTGTCTTTTTTTAATTAAGTATGGCAATGTAAATGAAATTAACAAAAAAATGTTGTAAACAAATATATATGAAATAAAGTATGTGATTGATGAGCCGATAAATCCATCACGGGAAGCGGCCCTAAAAGCACACTTTCAACAACAAGGAATGGTTAGTTTAAAAAAAGTCCAGATACCATTATACTGGACGTACGTTTACTAAAGCAAATATATATTCAGCTTGTATACAAATGAATGTCGTATGTAACTTCTCCCCACCAATCATGAACCTCGTCTGAAACATAACATCCTCTCAATATATATGCTCTAATTGCATGCTATGTTTCAATTCGGATTATTATTTGCACGATGTGGTTTTCATACTAAGCAGTTACTCATTGGGGTTTGAGATACTTTAACAATGATTAAAGAAGTTAAGACTTTTTGATCCTGAGACCGCCCTCAACCCGAACAGGATGGAGATCGAAACGCCTTTACTTCTTTCCTTATTAATATCGGAGCTTCTAAACCTCTTAAACAGGGCAGTTTAGCACTGTTCAGATCATTTTTTTATATCTCGAAATAAACATGGTCATATAGAATGTAGTAATTCAGGTTGACATCCTATTCTGTAACACCACTAGCTGTACAAAATGAACAAATCAGTACCGAACAGATTAACACCACTAGCTGTACTCACTGAACGAATCATTGCAGAGCAGATTTGTCATAGACTGTACCCACTGAACGAATCATTGCCGAGCAGATTTGTCATAGGCTGTACCCACTGAACGAATCATTGCCGAGCAGATTTGTCATAGGCTGTACCCACTGAACGAATCATTACTGAGCAGATTTGTCATAGGCTGTACCCACTGATCGAATCATTGCCGAGCAGATTTGTCATAGGCTGTACTTACTGAACGAATCATTGCGGAGCAGATTTGTCATAGGCTGTACCCACTGAACGAATCATTGCCGAGCAGATTTGTCATAGGATGTACCCACTGAACGAATCATTGCCGAGTAGATTTGTCATAGGCTGTACCCACTGAACGAATCATTGACGAGCAGATTTGTCATAGGCTGTACCCACTGAACAAATCATTGCCGAGCAGATTTGTCATAGGCTGCACCCACTGAACGAATCATTACTGGGCAGATTTGTGCTACTCTCTTTACCCACTGAGCGAATCAGTACCGGGCAATTTATATCTCTAGCTGTACCTCTGAAGGATGGTATTTTTAGCTATAGCTCTTCACACTGAACGAATCATTACAGATGCATTTATAACAATATATATCGATATTTATAACTATATGTCAATATATCGAATCGATATCGAGCAGATGTATAACACTGTCTGTACCCACTGACAGAATCAGAACCGGACAAATTTATATCACAGGCCATAGAAAAAAATCAGTATCACGCAATTTATAACGCTAGCTGTACACACTGAACGAATCAGTACCGAACAGATTTATACCACTATCTGTACACACTGAACGAATCAATACCGAGGGGTTTATAACAATAGCTAGATGTCCCCCCTGGACGAATCTGTACTGAGCATATTTACACCACTATCTGTACACACTGAACGAATCAATACCGAGGGATTTATAACAATAGCTAGATGTTCCCCCAGAACGAAGCTTTACCGAGTATATTCATGTTTTAAGCATAATTTTTGTAAAGTTTTTTTTGCCTAATGATCCATGTTTTCCTGGACATGGGTAAGAGTGGGTAGTTTGTAACCATGTTTTCCTGGACATTGGTAAGAGTGGATAGTTTGTAACCATTTTGACCAAAAGCTATGTATTTTACTCACCATGAGCTTTCTGACCTTTTTCTCACATATACATAAATTCCATCAAGTCAACTTGGTGATTATGCCAACTAGTTTAGTTTTTTTTCTCAGACCTCTAGGCCTACACTAGACATGGTTATCCGTCTACTTCTTCCACAACAAAAGATCCCGCAGATCACCCTATCTCCTATCTTGCCAATGTCATAATGCTGATTTAAGTCTTCAGTTATCTAACAATGTCAATGAGTGGCGTGACAATAATCCGTCATGCCAAACACTCTTCCCTAATAGTTACCTAACGATACTACCAGAGAGCTGTGCTTTTTCCATGTTCAAAGAACTTGGTATTGTCACATACTCTACATTTTATGTTTCCGTCAATTGGTAAGGTTTGGAAATCTGTCAGATCGCTTGGCAATAATATATCGGATGGAATTTCCATTAGAAGACGCCGCTATATGCATAACATGTCCTATATCTTCTACCACTATTTGTGTCGTGTGTTTGTGCTTTTGCAGACATGAATTTGTGGTGTAAACGTGGTGAAAAGTAATTAATACTACAAAACAAATTCTAGTGCATATTTTAGCCGACACTTCCTTGTGTGAATTCCAGTGTTCGGCTATAAATCACATTCAAGAAGTAACATGTCAGCCACTTCAAGTCGCTGCTTAAAAAAACCCTGCTCCGAGCAGTAGCTATGTTCTACTGGCTGACATGGTCTGTGTTTCTACACTGCCAGGAACACGGGACGTACAGCTGGTTTGGGCATCCTGCCTACAGGGCTTCGTGTCTTACAAAGAAGTTTTTTCTTTTCATTAATACTGTTTTTTCTGCAAACTGAATGTTAGAAACGCTGAAAACTAATACACTGCTGGCTTGCGCTGGCCTGTTTAATAGAACGTTTTGTTGACGGAAGATCACACATTTGTCTGTAAAACTATAGTGCTGCTTTACGCATCATGTTGAAGGCATGTCTGTTCTGGCCTATGGCAAGCCGTTTTATCACTCCTATCTTTATTCTAAACATGTTGAATTCTTTTTCACATATGTAAAATTCTTTTTCACACATATGAAATTCTTTTTCACATATGTAAAATAAATGACTTTATTGTACATATTTGAAAAAGAATTTCACATAGTGAAAAAGAATTTTACATATGTGAAAAAGAATTCAACATATGTGAAAAAGAATTGCACATACGTGAAATTCTTTTTTACGTATGTAACATAATTTTTTTATTTTACATATGTGGAAAATAATTCCTCTTATGTGAAAAACAATTCATCATATGTGAAAAAGGATTCGACATATACAGGATTCGACATATAGACCTTAATTCAGTATATGTGGAAATCGTTTTCACTACGTAACATAAAAAGGTCAGTGGAACTCTTTTGTACATTTGTGAAATAAAAGCATCCTAGCCAACAAATACAGACTTCTCCCTCACAGCCTTGATTTGGCGGGAATACATTTGACCCACAACTACAATCTGATCAGAAGCACATCCATCCTCTGCGTTTCGCAAAGCATTTGCTGTTTTCTGATGTAGAATAAATCAGGGAAACTACATTTCTTTAATAGGCCTACAATTGCAACAAATTACGTAGTGAGCATTACTGCGTATGGTTCATCGGGAAAATATACTGAAAATAAACCTACTGAATTAGAATAAACCCGTCGCAGGATATAATATTCACTTTAATTTGTCACCGTGATTGGCATTTTTCAGAATAGAAAGTACAGTGTTGCTATTCGACTTGTGGCAGTCTGCGCTTTGCTTTGTTGTTGTTGTAATCTCGCTGCAGGGGGACCATTTCCTGATCAACTGTCTAGACTTGGGTGTGTGCCCTGCTGATACTAAACTTGCACATCATGTGCTACCGCTTAGTCTTTCAGCAGAATGTACACCTATCGGGTCCGTGTCCCTTTTGACAATTCATCTTTCAGCTTTCGATTTTCAAAGCTGAACAGATGGAAAGCTTGACATCGCTACTCACTTCTAACTTCCGAAACAAACTTGGCAAAGCTGGAAGCAGAAAAGCTCTACATCGCTTCCAGCTTTCAAGCTTTTCAGCTCACATTCTTAACTAAAAAGCTCATCATCGTGTACATCATCTCATCTTTTACCAACAGTAGATGGATATATGAATAGCTGAGGCCGTTTTTATTTTACAAACGCATCCAACTTCCAGCTTTAACCGTTTGACCATTTTACGACTTTTGATCTGCTTTTCGGCACAACTCGAATAATGAAGACCGCACTCTCTTTAATAATATATATATATATATATTATTTTTCTCTCTTCATTTATTCAAAATAAATTATAGGATATTAATGTTAATCTTTTGAAAGAAATAAAACGGAATGTGATTTCTTTCGACAAAATTCAAAATACAAAAAATACAACAATATTTATGAATCTTTGACTAAGTCTTTTGTAAATCATAGCAGATGCATAAAAATGATGATCTAAAATGATCACACAAATTAAAACGCAGTTTATAAGAATTACAAATTGCGTTAGCAAAAGGTCATTTGTAACAAAAACACTATTTGTAAAAACTAATGTTTTTCTCCAGCCAGTTATAATTTCTTTCCAAATACATATATTATATGAAATTAATGTTGATCTTTTGGAAAAAATAAGAGAAGGTGAAATGACCTGGATCCTAGTCTTTCTTTTTCCAAATTAAAAATGCAGAAAAACATTTTTATGATTCTTTTACTTTTCTCCCAGGTGAGGCATGCAAATACATCTCTCTTCATTTATTCAATATATGATATTTATGTTGATCTTTTGAAGAAAGTGAAAGTGAAAATACCTGCAGCTTAATCTTTCTTTTGACAAAATTTAAAATGCGAAAAAAATGTTCATGATTCTTTGACTAGTTGTTTGGGTAAATTATCTCAGATGAATAAATATATAATTTGTAGTAATTATTATCAATTGCGTTAGTGTGTGGTAACGCACTTTGTAATAAAGGTTTTTTTTGTTAAGTATATTGTAATTTCTTTCGAGATTCATATATTATATGACATTTATGCTGATCTCTTGAAGAAAGAAAAATAAGGGGGGTGCTTAATATTTATTTTGATAAAATTTATAATAAATACTAAACAACATTATCTTTTGAGTAATTCTTTGTGACAAGGATCTCCGGTAAATAAAAAACGGAATTTGTTAAAATTATCACAAATTGCGTTATTATAACTTGTGTTGGTGTGTGGTAATGTTATTTGTAACAAAAGCCCAATTTGTAGTAATTATTACAATTAATTACATTAATATCGTATAACATATGTATTTGGAAAGAAATTATTATAAACTAAAGGCAAAAAGATCAGTTTTAACTAATTGCGTTTTTATTACAAACTGCGTTACAACACACCAATACTTTTTTTCAAAAGATAAACATTAATATGGTAAAATATATCTATTTGGAAAGAAATGTTAGCATAGTTTAAAAAAAAGTTATTACAAACTGCACTTTTATTGCAAATTGCGTTACCATACACCAACTCAATTTGTACTAGCTATTACAAATTGCGCTTTTATTACAAATTGCGTTGATACATGTCGCCTGTGTTTTGCGTCTTGTGATTGTCCACTTGTCACTATTTGTTGCTTGAGTGGCACGTTGCATATGAGTGAAATAACGTTAAGTTCACCGTAAACATCCATAAACATATAAAATAGCTCCGTCACGTGATGTTTGTTTTTTTTGTGAAATGCAAGACGTGTCAACAGTTAATTAAACAAACGAACAAGAATAGGAATAAAAATCGCTATATAGTATAGTCAAATTTGCCCCAGCAAAAGTTTGGAACCAGAGTTATCCCCGAAATCCCTATATGGCCTATATATGTGAAGAACATGTGAAGATGTGATGCTTGTATTTGAAAAGTCTGTTGACCGAAAATGTTTCTTACACTTAAGTGGTTAAACTGTTTTAGAAATCCAGTTCTCTTGAAGAATGACCATTGGCTTAACATGTATTCTCATATATCTGTCGGGATGGAGAGTGATGGCGATGCAGAAAAGCAGATTAAAAGTCGTAAAACGGTCAAAAGGTTAAACCTAGAAGTTGGTAGAGTTTGTCCTCAGCTATTTACATGTCCATCTACTGTTGGTAAAAGGTGAGATGCTGAACACGATGATGAGCTATTTAGCTTAGAATGTGAGCTGAAAAGCTTGAAAGCTGGAAACGATATAGAGCTTGTCTGCTTCCAGCTTTTCCAAGTTTGTTGCGGAAGCTAGAAGTGAGAAGCGATGTCGAGCTTTCCATCTGTTCAGCTTTGAAAATCAAAAGCTGGAAGATTAATTGTCAGAAGGGACACGGATCGTTGTTTGTAATTTCCTCTTTATCTCTATCTTGTCGAGACACAAAGTGGCATTGCCAGGTCTGATGACGTCACAGGACAGATCTGTCTCCACCCGCCAATCAGTTTAAACCAATTCGTTCACACCAAGAGGAAACTAGAAGCATGTACAAAAGTAACCTGTGGCAAATGGCAAATATATTCTAGTGACTGTGTTGAAGCGCGAGCGAAAACCTGTCACATTCTGCTGCCACCAGTGCGGCGCTTGCAGTGTGCTGAAAATAGGCAAAGTGCATATCCCCTAAAATCTATCAAATCTCCTAGAACCCATTGGTGTTGCCGTGGCCACTGGCTAGGACGAGGAAAAATCCCCATGGGTATATCCTTGATCGCTAGGGCGCCACGTTTTCATTGTTCATGCGCAAATCAATCTCCGATTTTCGGCGTTCTCAGGGTACCGTACTGCATGCAATCACTCAGCACTGCCGCCGTCAAACCGCGATGCAAGCGTCTTACTGACGTCACAAGCGTTCATACAAGCTTCTTGCGGTCTCAGAAAGGTGGCAATCTTGTCATCTGCTACTACATTAATCTTGAATCGTGTGTGTCTATCGTACTTAGGCCCTGCAAAAAAGCGTTATAATGTACATGCGGATTTCATTTATATATTCATTCATGCCTACCACCATTTTTCACTTACAAGCTGGGGTGGAATCTTAACCTTTGCCTAACCCACAAATTTTGATTGGGAGATAATCATTCGCTTAACCTGCACAATGAATGGAATTTAAACTTTAACAGTATTAGCGTTATTGTGGACAAACACTTTCTAACTTTGAACAGATTCTAGTTTAGAAAAGCTTGCAAGATGAAGCTCGTCTGGGAATCGAAACCATTATCCACAGAGTTAGACACCGAATCGTTAGTATCCGTCTTAGAGAGTCCTGGTCGCTTATAAACTCTGTAACTTGCCATTCATGACCAACTGATCACTCTGTCTTAGATAGTCCTGATCGCTTATAAACTGTCCGTATCTTACCATTCATGACCAACTGATCACTCTGTCTTAGATAGTCCCGATGGCTTATAAACTGTCTGCATCTTACCATTCATGACCAATTGATCACTCTGTCTTAGATAGTCCTGATCGCTTATAAACTGTCCGTATCTTACCATTCACGACCAATTGATCACTCTGTCTTAGATAGTCCTGATGGCTTATAAACTGTCTGTAACTTACCGTTCACGACCAATTGATCACTCTGTCTTAGATAGTCCTGGTCGCTTATAAACTGTCTGTATCTTACCATTCATGACCAACTGACCACTCTGTCTTAGATAACCCTGATCATTTATAAACTATCTGTATCTTACCATTCATGACCAATTGATCACTCTGTCTTAGATAGCCCTGATCGCTTATAAACTGTCTGTATCTTACCTTTCATGACCATCTACTCACTCAGTCTTAGAGAGTCAGTTCATTTGGCTTAATTATTGATTCTACAAGCCTCGATGGACTTTCATGTCAAAACACGATGACCACGGTCAATCAACCGTCATCTCATGCACGAATGGCATCTACCTAAAATAATTTTACGTCTGGTCAGGTTAACATTTAGCTGGTGACAACCAAACAGGCTTCACTAAACACATTGATCGCGAAACAACCAGTCGTCGATTTGAGCACCACACACACTGAAAAATCTCTTGTCGGCAATCATGGCATTTCGATAAAAGCGATTGAGTTTTAATTGTATTACTTAATTAGAGTCTAAGTAGCAGTATATTGGCATATCAGTATATCAGAAGTGGGCTGATCACAATTGCAGTACATCGACAAAGAGAGCTGGGCTGATTGAACACTTGCAGTATATCAGCGACGAGAGTTGGACTACAAAAAACCTCTTCCAGTATATCTGTAAAATGCTAGATTGAAATTATTTATAACTAAACGTGCTAACTTTTACAAGACACCAGCTTCTAGAATAGACGAGTTATAGGCAAAAGCTGATAAAACAGGTAATTAAGGTTTTACCAAACTATTTACAAGAGATTTGTCATTAATTAGAGGCTCATTAAAGTGTGGATAGCAGTTGTGGTGATTGGCTTTTCCATTCTTTACGTATGTATGTGTATATATATATCACAATTATTTTCACAACTGGCAAATCTGTTTGAATTCAACCTAATGTTATAAGCTAACAGTCAGTACTAAGTAGACTTGAAACTTGATATTCATTATCAGATGTGTTTGAACAAGAATAACATCTTCCCGGAGATCTCAAGATAACTATAGTCATCTGACGTGTGTTTATGTTTCGAAAAAAGGCGAACGAAACACGTGCCACAAACCCTAAAGCCTGTTACTAATTTGTGTAAGACAACTTAGATGGGTAAAAGTAATTACTGTAAAGAGATGTACCTTCCAGGCTCGAGTTGAAACAATAACATACCTAATCCCCTTCATGACCTCATAGACCTACTTATATCATCTCTCGCTAACACTTTCATATATATATATACACATATACATTTCTAAAAGCAATCACACTGGCACAGGGATGTAGATTAATTAAAATCGATGAATCATCTTATGTTCTAGATAACT
>JAQQZZ010013966.1:0-11434 GCA_030265115.1 Mopalia vespertina | reverse complement strand
GACGTTTTGTGTTTATAGATTCCATTAATAAGGAATTTTATGATACAGTGACTTTACCCAGAGCGATAAATGTTAACATAATATAATACTAACTTGTATGAGGGAAATCCTTTTAAAAATAGCTTGCTTCTTTTTTTTGTGCCTTTATTTTTTAATACATTTATATTCTTGCTCAATTTATATTTTATATTTATTTCCTCCACATTAAGCATTGCTTACTTTTGTCACACAAAAAACATGAGATGTTATTTTGTGGTATTGTGCACAAAAGAAAATGTCTTGGAAATAGTGAATGTAATTCAGCATGAATTACAGAATAGTATATTGTCCTTAATATAAATAGCATGGCGCCGTACAAAAGCGTTAGTTAAAAACAATCTTTAGTATATGATCTGCGGAAGTTGGTCATAATAACTAGCTGGTGGGTGTTTAAGAGTAGAGGGATTTGTTATCACTGGCCCAGCTGGAGGAAACCCTCCATCCATAACCTCGTACACTGTGATTTAGCACAACTTTATTCTGTAAATTCTATAATTATTTCCCTACAATAAAAATAAATGATTAGAGAGTTGTGAACTTGTCCTTTACAACTGTCAGATAGTCTATAGAGAGATAAAAGCCAAAATGTGATATCGATGAAAATTAATGATTGGAAATTATACCAGGTTTGAAACAGGGGTGTGTGTGAAAGGCTGAAGGTTCAGAAAACGTTTGACATAGAGTGTATCAGAGTATATAGTGTAAGGCAAAGATAATGGAGTATATACAGGCACCACTTGGGAATTGTTTACTATATTAACTACTGTAGACATAATCTACTGACTGCCAGAAGAGAGATAATGTAAGAAAGACTGCTGCAAGCTAAAAGGCAGAATAATGAAATAATAAATAAATAACGGAAACCACTCTTATCACATCTGTTTGTGTAAGTAGTAACTCCAGAAACCATTTTGATGGCGGAATAATCACTGGTCACAGAAAATGGAATTTGTGCTAAAACAGGGGAAAATTCTCATTGACAAAACAAGACACAAATTTTCAAATAATTAGTGACTTTAAAAGACACCCAAAATGAGGTATTTTTGTGTTCATTACAGAATGAAATGAGTAAGAGCTATTTATCTTGGGAAGCAGAAATTAAGAGCTTTTCATAAAACCCACCACCAGAAAAATCACTTCCGATTTGAAATTGTCGATAAACGCTGATTTTGGGGGACTGTCCTACTTTCATGAAAGTTTAAAAAGGCCTTCTTGAATGTTTTTGAAGACACCCCAAAATAGCTCTTCCAGGTGTGCATTCTTTAAAAAAAGAATATATCTTGAAGAGCTAGTTTTGGGTGTCTTCAAAACCATTCAAGAAGGTCTTTTTATATATTTCTATTTTCTATGGAATTCCTAATTGTACCTACATTAACCCACCCGTGATATTCCCTGTACTTTTCCTGCAATGATCCACCAATAATATTCCCTGTACTTTCCCTGCAATGATCCACCAATAATATTCCCTGTACTTTCCCTGCAATGATCCACCAATGATATTCCCTGTACTTACCCTGCAATGATCCACCAATAATATTCCCTGTACTTTCCCTGCAATGATCCACCAATAATATTACCTGTACTTTCCCTGCAATGATCCACCGATAATATTCCCTGTACTTTCCCTGCAATGATCCACCAATGATATTTCCTGTACTTTCCCTGCAATGATCCACCAATAATATTACCTGTACTTTCCCTGCAATGATCCACCAATAATATTACCTGTACTTTCCCTGCAATGATCCACCAATAATATTCCCTGTTCTTTCCCTGCAATGATCCACCAATAATATTCCCTGTACTTTCCCTGCAATGGTCCACCAATGATATTCCCTGTACTTTCCCTGCAATGATCCACCCATGATATTCCCTGTACTTTCCCTGCAATGATCCACCAATAATATTCCCTGTACTTCCCTGCAATGATCCACCCATGATATTCCCTGTACTTTCCCTGCAATGATCCACCTGTGATATTCCCTGTAATTTCCCTGCAATGTTCCACCCATAATATCCCCTGTACTTCCCTGCAATGATACGACCATGATATTCCTTGTACTTTCCCTGCAATGATCCGACCATGATATTCCCTGTACTTTCACTGCAATGATCCACCCGTGATATTCCCTGTAATTTCCCTGCATTGTGCAATGATCCACCCGTGATATTCCCTGTACTTCCCTGCAATGATCCACCCATGATATTCCCTGTAATTTTCCTGCAATGATCCACCCATGATATTCCCTGTAATTTCCCTGCAATGATCCACCCATGATATTCCCTGTACTTTCCCTGCAATGATCCACCCATGATATTCCCTGGACTTTCCCTGCAATGATCCACCCATGATATTCCCTGTAATTTCCCTGCAATGATCCACCAATAATATTCCTTGTACTTTCTCGGCAATGATTCACCCATGATATTCCCTGTACTTTCCCTGCAATGATCCACCCATGATATTCCCTGTACTTTCCCTGCAATGATCCACCCATGATATTCCCTGTACTTTCCCTGCAATGATCCATCCATGATATTCCCTGTACTTTCCCTGCAATGATCCACCCATGATATTCCCTGCACTTTCCCTGCAATGATCCATCCATGATATTCCCTGTACTTTCCCTGTACTGATCCGACCATGATATTACCTGTACTTTCCCTGCAATGATCCACCAATAATATTCCCTGTACTTTCACTGCAATGACCCACCGATAATATTCCCTGTACTTTCCCTGCAATGATGCACCTATATATTCTCTATGTTTTTCCTGAAACAACCAACCCAAATTTCCCCACAGTGACCCCCACATAATTCCATATATTTTCTCTGCCATGCCCATCCCATTTCTCAATTTGTTGTCCCCTTCAGAGACCCATCATATGGACTTTATGTAGAATGCTGTATGTAAGACTACTTCATTCACTGTGGTAAAAGAGTCTGGATTATGTGGAGTTAATGGTGGGTTATAGGGATGCTTTTATTGCAAATGTTTCGTTTTGACACCTGTAATTTCTGTATATAACTTAAAACTCTTGCTAAAGCAAGCCCAAGAGTTAATGGGGTAAATGGTTTTTAGTAACAAAGTTTGTGATAAGTGTTTTGGTGCTACAAGGCTTATTGCACTGAAGTTTCAGTTTCAACAATGTTGCAGATTTCGTTGTAGCAGAATTCTATTGTTGCAGGTATTCAATTCTGTATTATTTTATTAGAAATATTTTCCTGTGACACATGTTATTTCTGTAAAGCAAAGGTTAGTGCAGTAAATATACCTTTGTAATATGGCTTATTTAATAATGAATAATAGTTTGGGGGTACAAGGCTTTAGACTTGGAATAGTGTCTGTTGCAAAAATGTTAGTTGTAGGTTTTGTTGTAGCTGAATTCTGTTTACAGGTGTTCTGCATTATTTTATTACAAATGTTTTCCTGTCATTCATGTACTTCCTGTTAAGGTTTGCTAAAGCAAGGGTTAATGTGTCAGTTTTAGCTGAATTCTATTGGAGAAGGTATTATGTGGTAGCAAGAATTTACTTTAACAGTCATTTTGTGCTGGCAAGATTTATTTTCAACAAACATGCTATAGTAAGATTATACTGTAACAATTTACTTCTATTCAAGTAAATTTCTAAGAGATTTTCTCTTCTAAGGAGATTGTTGCAACAAATCTTTTGCTGTGGCGAGACTTTTTTGTTGTAACAAGTTGCGATGCATTGATGGTCATGTTGTTACAAAACCAAAAGCAAGAGAAACTGGCCTTGTTGTAATATTCTGGACAAGGATTTATAGAAATTTACTTCAAACTTTAACGCAAATCTGTAGCATTTAATATTTGAGCAATCATATTGAATATTTACATCTAGAAACAGACAATTTGTTACAATTTTTTTTTTTACAATATTTCATCCCTAGCTGTTGTCTGTCAATGGTAACATATGGGTTTCTGCTGCCCATGAGGGTAGTTTTTAAGTCAGGGTACCTATAGCCGGTTTTAGTTTTGGAATAGCTGTGATGGGGAGCCAGAGGGCTCAAAAGAGCTCCTCAGTAGATCTCAGTTACTGCATGTATAAACCAAGGGTGATACCAGCACAGTCTCTCTAATGAGCCCATGGTTGACTAGAGATGATGAGAGAAGGCTGACTGATGTGTGTTAGGTCTGTGCCTAGGTGTGACGAGTGACAGTAGGACCCACCTGGTTCAGAGAGGGAGTGAGGGAGGGTGGGGGCTCGTTGACCAGCTGATGGTGGTGGATGGTGAGAGGATGTTGTGTCAGGGAGCATGATGCCAACAGGTCACACAGCAGATCTCTCCCCCTTGACTCATTGCTACTGACTGTTCATCACTATTTAACATGTGCCTCCACATACTTAACACACCGATCTGAAACAAGAGTCTTATATACTTCACTGTTAGAATATATTACATCTTATGCATTTCTGATCATAGAAAATTTTTAAATCCCAAATGAAAGTTGATAAGGTTTTTGAATCCTTCTACAGTTTGAAATGTCACTATAAAAAAGCTGTGACTGTTGACTTGTATCATTCCATTAACCACATATGCAAAGTAATGCCATTGAACATGCTAATCCTGATTGATTGGATTGGATTGGATTAATTAACTTGAATTAAATGCCCAGATCCATTCCAGGATTGCATACAACCCTCTGCTTTAAACTAAACTAGAAACAGTTAAAATGTTGGTGTCTGTCATCTGATTTCACCATCCCAATAAGTTAGACCAGATTGTCCACTTATGGAAAATATTTTACATTTTTTGTTTCTGCACTGTTTCCAGCAACAAATTGAAATTGCAGAAAATCTTTTTTTACACTTAATACATTTACAATAACCAGTTCTCAGTAAGCAAATCGTCTCTCTCTCCAAACTCTTTGACTCCCCACTGACAAATTTATGAACATAGAAACTGCTAGTTGATATTTTCTGCTAATTTCCCGTGAAATAAGCCTAAAGAGATATAAGTTATTTCTTCTGACACCTGTGAAAAATAGAATGAGATGATAACTACAAGGTGTGATAGGTATATGGAGTGAACGGAAGGTGTGAGAGTTATGTACAGTGTATATTTTCTTCGATAAATCATGTTGGAAAATAGATACCATGACAGCTAGGTAGTAGGTACCGTATGTCATGTAATAATATGAACAGAAAACTTGCCGTTATCATTTCCATATAATCAGTATTTTTGTTCTCTCAAGTTTTAAGTTACTCTTGGAAAAGGACACCTTGGCTAGAGATTGCATTGTGGCACAGGTTTTTCTTACTCTTCTGTTTCACGATAAAGATTATTAGATAAATGATATGTTAAATTCAATGAAGCTCTAATATGGTCATTTTTGTAAAATATAATTTTTATAATAGTAGAGGTCTTGTAAAGATGGCTGTCATGATTCCTTCGGTTGAATAATGTAGAGGTTAATCTGCAGGTTATGACCTATACAATTCCAATCTTCCTGTGGTATTATGATGATGATGGCCTGTATAAATGTGTCTGCCATATGTGACAGGTTAGAGGGTATTTTGTGATGTCAGAGGCTTGGAGAGTATTAGGGTTACTCAATACCGGTTGATTGAGACTCCACAGCCACTCTGTGAGATTAGCCTTACCTCACCTGACACAAGTGAAGATGCTCGTTAAGAAGGTAATTATCGGCCACCCATCATGACCCGTTAACTGCCTCTCCCTTCACGTTCATATTTATAGGTACAAACACACCTGGAAGTCCTATTTAGAACATGTCATGTCGTTTTAATACCAATTATTACAACTAATTTTGTTAAAGTTGAAACCCAGCATTTATAATAAACTGTTTAGTTATAGTTGAAAATACCTAAAGCTAGTCTTGTTTATTATGCGACAGTTGCAATTTAGAAATTAGTATTCACTAGAAATGATGCATACAAATGTTAGTTGGTTCGTTGGCATGCTGAGTGAACTCACCCTTTGGGTCGACATCCCAGGGGTCGAGGTTATAGTCCTTGAGTATGCTCAAGAGATATTTTGTGCTCAGCTGATTCAACTCTGGTGTCCGTGTTCTGAAATCAAGGTTATAAAACAGTGAAGACGGCTCTGGACCATACTCAAGACCGTACTCAACAGGACTGCATAGTTGTTTTAATAATTAGATGGTTGAGGTTGCAAAAGACTTTTAACATACCTTTTTCGATTTGAATTTGAAAAATTAGACTTTAAAATGGTCAAAACATTTTATCAGTGACAAACAAAATCTCCTTGAAGCAGCCGACAAAAACAGCGTAGTACATGGTTACCATCAATGACAAATTTTAGAGCTCCACAAAAGCCTGCTCAAGAGTTGGAAAGTGCATTGATTTTGTACTCAGCTGAGTAAAACATTTTATAACCACTGAATAGGAGCCCAATTCAGGGAGCACAATCTCAAGACTTTGAGTTGAGCATCCTCAAGTTTGTATAACCTTAGTCCCAGATCTTCACTTTAAATGTGCATAAAACCAACAATGTTAGCCTTTTATTTATATCTCTACTTGAATGTGAGTTTCTTCAGAAATGCTTTGTTCATTGAACATTGGTAATGTTAGTTGGTTTCTTTAAATTTAAGGTGCATTCCATTCCTGATGGGTTGATGAATTCAAAACTCAGTGAGAGCAACATGAACAGATTTATTGTCTGTCATACTTCAAACACCTCCACTTGACCAAAGCTGTTAAAATGTTAATTAACAGAGAATCAAATTTCTAAACAGACGTTAAAGAATGTTAAAGTTCTAAAGATTTGACAAATTGCTTTAAAAAAAGAAAGAAACATGAAGTAGTTTTTTTATAGATTTTTTGTGTACATGTATTTTAATTAGGGTGTTTGTATCCATCTCTGCCTTTTCAGTGTTGAAGTCAGACATAACAGTGACAAAGTCACACAGGGTTCTTTGTTTTATGATGGACATTTTGGAATTTCGATTAAAAAAGGTTAAAATCAAATCATCATGACTGTCTCTTACTTTTGATTATGGAAAATCTGCTTCTTTTGCTCAACCATGTATCTCAAGGCACAACCAACACATGTATATCTAGAGAGAAAATCGTGGTATTTACTGGGTAGGAATTCGAGGCTCAGTAGCTCAGTCGGTAGCGTGTTGGGCTTGTAACCCAAAGGTCCTGGGTTCATACAAGGGCTTAGGCAGAGGGGTGTCAACCCGTTCTTTGGACACACCCTCAATTACTAAATTGTCTCATTTGGACACCCTGGTTTAAGAAAATTAAACAGGCAGGAGATAGAAAACTGTAAAAATTGGGCATCCAGTTACTCAAAATGTGAAGCAAAATGATCATTTTGGACACCATACTTTTGATTTCTAGCTAAGACCAGAACAATTGGGCAATAGTTGTTTGAGACAAGAGAGGTTTTCTTATCAAGTATCTCATGGGTAAGCTGGAGTGAAATTTGTCAACATCTGTTGAGGTAGAGGGTGCCACCCTACCACCCAGGACACTGTAACAGTACCCAGAACTGCCAGCAGCTTGGCCTGTGGATGTAGAGGGTAAGCCATACAGCTGGGGAGTAAAGGGATGTCCTTGGGCAGTTCTAAAGTGAAGCAATACACAATAATTAGTTTCTCAAGAAATGGGGAAATAGGAGGAAATGCAACTAACAATTTGTCTAATGGCCTCACAACAGGAAGTGGGTGTGTTCAGAAATGGGATTTGTTTCTGTCTAAGTTTTTTTTCTGTGGACAGAATTTCCCTTTGCTTTGCCACCTGGCCTCAAAATGATAACATCCTTGACCATATTGTCTAATATTATTTATTAAACACTTTATTGAACAATAGACAAATTAAAATAAACAAAACAGAGTGTTGCCACTTTGGTTACCTTTCGAATCCGGTTTATGCTTCCTTTATTTGTGGTGGAGAGTTGGGAGGGAGCTTCCTGTTGCCCTGGTGCTCTCAGAGCTAAGGGGCAACATGAAGCCAATCTGTTTGTGATACCTTTGTATTGTGACTGTGATTATCCTGTGGTTTTCACGGTGAGAAGTGAAATAACCTTAAGCGTGATGCTAAACCTCAATCAAAGAAACAAACCTTTATTTCTGTAATACTTCACAATCTTATCAATTGATTATTGATATAAAGATAAATATACACATGTTAGGCAAAATGAAAAGTTATAAAGCTCTAATAAGAGACACAGTACAGTCTGACAATATTAACAGGTATCTGACACACATGCACCTGAACTAACATGGTGATATGCTCCCCTGTGGCATTAACTACATTCTTTATACTAATAATTATCAGTTCCTATAATGATTTTAATTCCTTTAATTGTATATTTGAGAACATGTATTTTAATGTATACTCTATCTTGTATATATAAGTAAGAAATAAGGTGTGTGAATGTGTGCGTGTGTATTTTACAAGGGCGAATTTTGCTTTAGCATTATATCATCTAGTATTATTCAAAGAATTGTTATATCGACTCTTTAAAAGAACAATAATAACAAAAAAACAAAACAAAAACAACTAAAAACAACATAAAATGTATTTATAAACATATTTATTTACTGATTTTTACTATTATTGCCAATTCATGTATTTTTATTCTAATATTATTGTCTTTGTAAATATTACTTCAATATTATATTCCGTCGGCATAAGTAGCGTATAGGCTAATGTTTCTTGTAATTATCACCGACATTAAATAAAGATTTTGACTTGACTTGACTTTGAATACCGTGTCTCCAGATTGTCCAGGGAACAAAAGACATTAATGAAAAGTAAAAGTAGTGATTCCCTTGAACGTTTGAGATGTTTAGAAACCTCGCCTTTCATCTTAATTCACGAAATGCAGGGAAAAACAACAGAAGCCTTACTAGTAATCATACACTCCGCATCATCCATTGATCCTTCACAATCAACCCTAATCGCTACTTTAAGCCCCATCCACCAACCAAGTCCGACCGTTACATCAACGTCTTCAACATCCTCAAACATCCCCATTTTAATCTCTTCATCTTTATTGGTGGGATTCAGGCATCTTTTTCAACTTTTCAAGGACCTCCACTTTTAAAAGCATCGCCATCTCAGTCACCATCTCAGCCAGTTTTAAAACCTCTACAACAGTTTTTAAGTCCTGCATATTTAATCCATCTTCTGTTTCCCTTTTGACCTCTCGAGGACCACCGGTTTTAAAACCATCACCATCGCAGTCCGTTTTAACCACATCAGACAGTTTTAATGCAACATCTACCACTGTTTGTAAATCTGCAAAATCAAGTCCGTTTGGCGTATGTCTTAGTGAGCATTGCCTCGACAAGCATCATCAACTGAAAAATGCCTTGAGGCGTGACAAAAGAAAAAGCAGCCTTATAATAAAACACAAACAAGTAATACGGATCAGCGAAAAAGAAGTCAACCGACTTTGAAATGCCCTAGCGAGAAAAAACTGGCAAGACCAGCAATTGTAGCAAGGAAAAGAAAGAAAAAACGCTCTATCGCCACACAGTTTATCTCCCCCTGTTTATGTTATAGTATGCTACATGATGTCTTAACTCGATACCCCTACTCGCGAGCCTCCTGTATTGTTATTACAGCCAATCAATAAATACGAAATGCTTTTCTGCATCTTCGGGTCTACCCTAAATATCACAGTTTCGACTGCCAGAAAAAAAAGGAAGAGAATAGAATATGAAAATCAAGATTTTAACTGGGATTGTAAAAGAACAGTTTCCTTTTTAGACGCGGGGAAATACAAGGAAAATTTTATGCAGTGTGTTTTAAATCTTTTACAAAATAATGTATGGTATCATCATGTGTCTATTGTCATTAAAACAGTTTTAAAACTTTTAAAGGTAACTGCAAACCAATTACCACGTCGGCGGACCGTTCAGGCGATGGCCAAAATAAGACTTCCTTTAATACACATGAACCTATCAGTCTTTAAAGAAGGATCCAAACACCATACTTTACACAGACGAAACTTCAAAATTTGGAAATCATTATGAAACTTATGTTATAACGAACAGTAATCATGAGAAAAAGATTTAGGCTTGAGAGAAATGGTGGACAAGTCTGCGTCAACGAATATGTCAACTTTAAAACAAATTGTAAATGATCTGGACGGCATTGACCACGAGTGTGGTAATGCTGGCAGAGTAATTCTAACGGAAGGTATTTTAGAGATTCTAATGGTGGATATAGCTGATCTTTTTAACAATCTCTTGAAAGATCAATTACCCAGCGGTGCAAGCGCGGAGAAAACCAACGAAACTAATCCAGAGTGTACCTCATCCTTAAAACATAAACTCCCAGAATCAGTTTTCGGACGACTGGATTATTCGCTTCATCACAAGCCTTCCGCCTCAATTTTTACACACGAATGCAACATGTTATATAGTTTTAATAAGGTCGGTTCTTGGTTGGATGGAATGGACGATGAAACGCGGCGAAACACCATTACGAATGCCAGCTCTTTGAAGCACACAACATATACCAACTTTAAAAAAAAGACAAGAGGAGTTGAAAAAGGAGAAACTGGAGCTGCTCACTCGAAAAAAAAAAAAAAAAAGAGAGGACACTAAAAAAAAACAGCGGATAATTTCTCGAAAAATACAGCAGACGGACGCCATAGTGTTTCATGGCTTGTGGCAGTCCGTTGCAGATGTCCAATTACGATTAAACAACTATAGTTCAAGAGCATCTAAACTTCAAGGTTTGAAAGCCCAAATAAATTTTAGGAAAAATGTTTAAAAACCGCAACTATTCACATTTTCATCGAAAGGCAAAGCTTTTACATGTGGAGAACTGTGTGAGAACTTAAAGACAATTATTGTGGAGGCAGTAGAATATACAGAGAGCCGTTCGTGCCAATCTTATCTGGTGTCACGTCGGGTACGACACTCTTTCCTTGGAGGTGAATCCTTTGTCACCTATACTGGAAGAGTAATCCCTAAAGTCCCCGGTTTTCCCACATGGTATAACATCGTTTACGATGAAGAGCTTGATACTGTCTACACATACCAGCTGGAAGACGATTTGGCAGCTGGGGACCTGGAGATTTTAGACGTAAATGATTTACATCATTTAATTCCAGTTGAATCCCTGCACATTTCAATCCCATTGCTAGTTCATCAAGATCACCCAGCACGCGTTAATTTCATACCAAAGAGACGTCATAGCACGATACTTATTGTTATTAAAAATAACTGTCCCGGTTACCGTTGTCTATCGCGATCGCCTCAACTTTCATCCAACCCTATTTATGTATGTTATATTGTCATAGTTTGCTGCCAGCGAATTCTAGGATTTCTGCAACCACCAATATGGCATTTGACAGAAGTGATCTAGTTGAACGAGTTAAAACTTTAGTCAACTCAGCAATATCAAGCACATATTATTTT
>JAQQZZ010013945.1:0-11435 GCA_030265115.1 Mopalia vespertina | reverse complement strand
ACCAGAGACATAACCAAGAACTATATCATACATTATACCAGAGACATTACCAAGAACTATATCATACACTGTACCAGACATAACCAAGGACTATATCATACACTGTACCAGAGACATAACCAAGGATTATACCATACACTGTACCAGACATAACCAGAACTATATCATACACTATACCAGATACATTACCAAGGACTATATCATACACTGTACCAGAGACATTACCAAGGAATATATCATACACTGTACCAGAGACATTACCAAGGACTATACCATACACTGTACCAGACATTACCAAGGGCTATATCATACACTGTGTCAGAGACATTACCAAGGACTATATCACACTGTTCAAGAGACATTACCAAGGACTATACCATACACTATATCAGAGACATAACCAAGGACTATATCATACACTGTACCAGAGACATTACCAAGGACTATATCATACACTGTACCAGAGACATAACCAAGGACTATACCATGCAAATTTTTCTCTCTTCATTTATTCAAAATACATTGTATACTAACAATGGTTCCTGGATATCATGTCAAATGCATAACTGTGTTGTGAGATCGTTACAACTAACATAATGGCTGTAAAAATATATTTTCATTTGTCATTATTTATCAAAGAAAAAATTGTTATAGATAAAATATAGCAGGAAGTTATATTTGACTTTTACACAGGTATGTATGTGGAGGTGGGAATAAACAATGTCAAAGTAAAACCACAACAATCAAAATAAATCCACATCATTACAATTTTCCAGCAAAAATCATTACACAGTGTAACAAATGACTAGACTAACTATAGGCCATAATAGCTTCCATATACAAACAACACTTCTAACACAGATAAGAGAAATAGGTGAACAGTTTCCAGCTGTGGGGAAATAACATACGCAGGTGAACAGTAACAGTGAAGGGAAAGTACCCTAAATGTGCTTTAACAGGGCTGAATACAAACTACAACAGTGATGTAGGAAGAAGAATTGTTTTAGAATTACGTCTATAATATTATATTATCCAGGCAATAATATGGTGTTAGAATTACCACTATTGGGTTTAATGTGATTGCTTTATTTTAACCAGCAACATTTAAATGTCTTATTTACTACATATTAGTAAAATATTAATTGTTAAAAACTTCCAGGCAAAATCAAACTGTGGCTGAAGTGTCTTTATAAAATTAAATACTGCTTATTAATGTCAGACTTAAAGATTCAATTCTTATGCCAAACTTACGTTTAATTCAATTTATTGCAGAGTAGGATTGACACCCACTCATCGTAAATTTTTTCTTTTCTAATGTAATGTAAAACTCTGATAATAGGGGGAATCCTTTGAATTTGTTACAATCTATTTCACCATGAGAAAACACCTCAATGCACTTGGTCCTAAACTGCTGATTTATTAACTGTAAGTGGAATTAATAATAATTAACAGAAGCTGGGGTTTGAATTTATTTTGAAATGTGTGATGAGGCAATAGGCAAATCTGTGGGCTGATAATCCTAAGTAAAACAACCTGACATGACCTGTGATATAATAAAGACATGCGTGTCAATACAGTGAAGATAAACAAATACTAACAACACAGGGGGATACACCACATCATAGATACACCTAGTCAGAAAACTTACTCTCAAAGACATGCTGTAGCAGGCCAGCTGTTAGGAGGAAGAAAACAAATATGAGTACATACAGATATCAGATATCCCATCTCTCTATCTTCATCAACAACAGATAAAAGTCTATGATAACACTCTATATCTGGCTCAAGATGTGTACTGAATAACAACTACAAGCTGACACAACTTCAGGTATGTAAAGCAATAACATTTACACAGTCTTAACCAGAAAGCAGTCAATTTGAAACTCAATAAACTTACCTACAGCAGGTAATCTGAGATACTTTCCAGGTAAATCTGATTTAAGCCCATTCCCTTTCTACTTATAATCACCTTAATCATGCTAGTGAACATAGCATTGAATCTCTCTTAATAAAACATTTGTAGATTTAGGATTGACAGTATGTATAGAAAATACCTCTGTTGTAATCAGTGAGGTAAACCCTGGTTAAAACATGTCCAGATCACACTGATAGTGAGTCTAGCGTACTATCTGTCATTTAGCACAAAGGGATAAGGTAAACCTCGGAGCTCTAACAGGGTGAGTATGATGGGGGCAATCAAGGCTGACAATATACACATCTATGCAAATGGCGAATACCTGATTGCTCGGTGTTTTATGCCATGTCAATGGTGTATTACAACAATAATTGACACTAGCACTACTCTAGAAGGTGAAGTGCTGCGCTACGCTGTGAGTTCCAAACAAACTACCCTCTACCTTTAATGAGCGTTCAGCTGAAGGTAACAAATGCTCACAAATCTATAACTAATGAGGTAATAGTACTGCATACAGGAATAAAGCCAATGTAGTAGATGCAACCATACAGGAGAGAAGGGTTATATGAACATTATAGATTTTCTGGAAAGTGTGTTACAAGGTGTGTGTTCAAACTAATGGGATAATTATGTAATAGCAAATAGTAAACATTGCCAACACATACAAGTCAGATTTAGCTGACTAAATGGAAAACCAGTGCTAGTGGAATGGATGTTTTCAGTCATTGTTCAAACAAACACACAGCAGTCATTTAACAAGTGTTCAATTCAACCAAAGCATATGGCCAAATGCTGTGAAACATGTAAGAATCTAAAGTCTTAGGCTGAACAAGTAACAGTTCAAATTTAAAATTATCTTCATACATATTATTTTCACATGGTACTAATTTGGAGGTGAAAGCTCTTCTAGCATTATATATCGATCATATTTAAGCCATTTTACATGTACTTGGAAGGGATACCTGAACATTACTGGACATGTTTCTATTTATAAGACGCATATTATTCCTTTGAAACATACATAGAAGCTTATAGTAAAATAAAACATGATACAAAGAATATCTGATTGATGTGGAATCTATACAAACTGTCAGGTTTGCTTTACAGAATAGAGTGAATCTATTTGTTCAATAAAACCTTGAGTACTGTACCCTCACGCCCTAGAATGACTGGCTAATTGATCATGAGGGTATTTCACAAACATACAGCAGAGTACTAACACAGTGAAAAGCCGGACTAACACAAGTTCAACTGGTTTTGTCGTGATATTAATTCCACCAGTGTTTAGAGTATAAACGTAACTCGTTCTGACTTTATAGTAGCACCAGACTTGTACTATGTAATCTGACAAATAGAGTGTAGAATTATGAGTGAAATAACTTACATGTACATGTATCAATAAAGTCCTGACTCCTCCGAGGTCAGAGTGAGTTGAACCAACTGCAATAGCACCGTATCCAAGGTTTAAGACTACCATATAGTCAGACACAAACTTGTCTCAATACTTAAGTACTCCTATTTCCCTTGAACCCCTTCGATTCTCCACCATAGGGTAGCAGCATCTCATAAAACTTAGTCATACACAGAAGTGAACAAGACGGCACTCAGCAGTTCTGAACATTAAAGGAGGGTGTTTCACAGATTGCACAAGTCTTTTCTAACTCAAAGCATTACCGTAACAAGGCTGGTACTCTTTTTCAGGACATTACTAACTCCACTTCACAAAAACCCAGGAAACTTCTTTGAAGTATAAAACCAGACCAGATATTGCTGAGTTTACTCCCAGGGCTGTGATTTCAATGATAAATCCCATGTATATTACTCAACCTGTCAGATTCATTAGCTATCACTGGCTGGTAAGAGTGGGAGTCTCAACACTGAAGAGACAGAAATAGTAGACATGTACATGTAGAAACTCTGCTCTCTCTACAGCTGTTTTGAATCATCTCATCAGCGGAGAGCGTCCCACTCAAATCTATCACTGACCTAACTAAGAGGGGAAACAACTCTTACCAAACACACACCAGCTGAATATTACACTGTAAGTGCTTGTCTGTGACTGCCTCAGTCTCCAGATGTTTAACATCATTTAATTAGTAGAAGGCTTCAAATTGAACTTGTACAGACCTGATAGTCCCAACAACTCTTCTGATAGGTTTGACTTCCTAAGTAAGCTTATATTTAATGCTCAGGGGCTGATAGAAGTTCTGTTTTGGGACAGAAAGGGGGGGGGGGAACAAATTCTAGAAAAACTCAGCTGATACATATTCAATATTCCCCTTTTCAACTGTGAATAGTCAATAGATTATCGGAAATTCAATTTTAATCACGGTTATAAATTAAAATTTAAGGAGTTTTCATGACATCCACTTTTGGCCAATCAAAGTAAAATTTTTATTAAAGGGTACTCAAGAATTGTACTTTTATCCATCCTTGAATACTATGGTGAAAACAGTTTGAGAAGTTTTGGACATTATGATATAATACATATAAAAACAAACTCATACAACACAGCTCTGGCCAGATGTTAACAGAATTCCAAATATCCAAACACTTGAACTACACACAAAAAAATGCTTAATTTTTTATTTTAGAAGAGGACAAATCAGTGCCTGGCTGCAGATTCTATGTTATATTTGGTTTGTTTGATTGATTGGGGTTTAATGCCATACTCAGGGGTATTTCACTTAAATGATGACAGATTGTCCACTTCACACTGCTCTGTGTCTAATTACAGTGGAAAACCAGGAGGAAAACTCATAAAAACCACCCCCGCCATTGCCGGAGCCACATCATGTGACTCACTCATATACCTGATGGTCGACAGACGGACAGGCTACAACCAAGCCATGGCCGATGGCCTTGTTATATTTGGAGCCCAAACCAATATGCAGTTAGTAAGATAGTGTTTTTCTCAACCTTACTTTAAGCTTGAACATGATCATGTGGTTCACTCTGCTTTCTATAAATTGTGAAAATTATAACAGATTCGAAAAAAATGAAACATAAATGTGTTCAGGTATCCTGTAAAATGCAGCTGATATAAACCTCCTAGTCTAATAATAAATTATGTGACCAGAAATTCCAGGCAGGTACAGGCTGGTAGTGAAGTAAAGAGATCATGGTCACTGACATACATGTACTGTATAAGCTAGGCACATGACACATGCTATTCATGATAGTTGTCAGACAGTAATGTTGTTCATAGGTACATCATAGAAATAACACTTCCTATTTTAGCTCTAATACTAATCTTACAATAGGTCCTTGAATCAACACAACTGTTTGGTGGCTGGTATAAGATAATCAAACTGTCTATAGTCTAGTAGTGATATTAAGTAGTGTTTACTATTCAAATTAAGAATGGCACATGAAACAGTCACCATGATTGCTTGATCTGTCCATTTTTATCAGTGTGTTGATCTCCCAATAGAACTCTCTTGGCTCTCTGGTCTATCACTCTTACCTGTGAATCTTCTGGATTTATAAGCATGAGAGTTTTTGGTATTCCTGTACTGACCTAAATATAATAAATTAGGTCACATGCCACTCTCCACTTACTCCAAGTACCCAGTTGTGGAGATCATATCAACCATGACCAGCTATAGCAGATTTTGATTAATGATATAAGATAGTGACTCTGATATGGGAGAATAATCAATGGTATTATAGTTGTACACATTGGTAGTGTGATTTACTGTGGGTGTGGAACATGGGCTCAAAGAGTTATATCCCTTGATTGATACCTCTCTATAGCACAACAAGGACCATTTGGATGACCTCCAGTCAAGATTCTACACGATTATTTACTGGCTTCACAGGCTCCTCAGATAAATAGACTTGACACAATGAATACTTTTATCACAGCCTGGCAAAAGTATTTATTATAACTTAGTCCATATATAATGAAAGTTTGTCCAGTGACAACTGTGGTCAGTATCTACTACATTGGAAGTTCATTTCATGACTTTCTCTTACTCCCCCAATAGCCTGGTCATAGCTCTGGTTTGACTGATAAATAAGATGTTATACAATACTTCATCTCCAAAATGGCTTCATTGATGTCATCCCCTCCAACTAACTCTAATTATTATTGATCATAACACTGTTTCTAATGTCAGACACAGTTAATTGGTTTAAACACTTTTACCCCAAATATGAAGTACCTATGAGTGCCTATCACCTATCTATGCTACCTATCACAATGTTCATAGCCAACATTATGACCTTTTATTGGAACATAATTTACTAATGACGAGTCAATCTGGCTGTAGACTAAGATACTGCACGTCAACTTGCTTGCAGATATTTCCTAAGACATCTTTCAAAATATGGACAGGGACCTCTAGACTAGGTGAGTCGTTCTCGATCTGAAAAAGGACTTCGACAGTCGACCCACATCTTTTACTTGGAAAACATACTTGTATGATAGAAAAGAGTGAAGCAGTGCATGTAAATGGTTCTATGCCAGATTGCATTGATAAATGTGAATTGTTTTACATGTACATGCAGACAACAGAGCACAGCTCTTCCCTAGTTGATAATGCCATTAACTCTGATATATCAACAGTGGCAGAATGACTAAATTCGAACATGGTTTACATTGAATACTGAGAATAATTAAATTTGTTAGTAGCTTCAAAAATAATTGCATTGATCTGCAGCTGTATGACATTACAGAATAGTCCTGGCGTCTTTATACAGTTGTAATTTGCATAATGATGACGGCACAATTAACTATAATTTAGTGAATATCACTACAGAACATGGTATGGGTTTATTACAAAGCAGTAACTGCAATGTCATGGAGGTGAGACAGCAATGGTTTTAATCAAATACTACATTGTTTCAGAATAGAGCTGTTCTTAATGAACTAGAGTGGGGGAAATGTGTACAAGCAACAAGAACTCCATGTCTGTAAATTGTGTTTAACGGAAAACCTGCAGCGCTACCTAAGAGACAAATTCAAACATGTCCGACAAATCGATCTATAAAACTCAGACAACACAGGATCCTCTGAAAATGCCTCTATACCTGTAAATTCTATATTTGTTCTTCACCACAAAATATGTTTTTAGTGAATGATTTATCGGGAAATGAATCCAATTATTAACTCCTGTAATAGAGCCAGATTAATTATAAAGGTGTGCTACAAGAAGCGTTGATCCAGTACTGTTTGTGGAAGTGATGTGTTTATTTCAAGTCTCATTAATCTGATTGGTCTCTTTGAAGCAAGCAAGGTCAAAGTTTAACAGAACAAAAGCAAGAAGGATATATAAAGAAAAATGAAATCGCTATGCTGATAGTGTAGCCACCAATATTTGACATTTACCATCTGACAGACATAGAGAATTAGAGGAATATTTTAGTTTTCCTCCTTAGTTTAGTACTTCCATCAATTGTACTCGTAGATTTAGGACAAACGATCATTATTGAACACACTCACTTTGTTCTCATGTCAATTCACCACACACACGCTTAATAACAATGTGTCTTTTTTGTCTTGAAGTGTTCAATACTTAACAAGATATTACACATGTTGCTGTCAAGACATTGAAAGATTGATCAATTGGTGTTTAACACACCATGCTTTATTATAGCAGAAATGACATTTCTGACAGCGTGGCCATGGCGTACTCCAACATTAAACAGTCAGACTAGCCCAAACCTGTTAGCAATGATCGAGAAACTAATCCTTTTGCTGTGTTCAGTATGTGTATAAGATTAGAAACTACTGCTCTAATAGTCAGAGGGTGACCATGAACACATACAACTATTGACATCGGCCATACTATCAGGACTACCCTAAATCACCTCCAATTTCGTCCATAATATGGCTACTTTAAAAGTTATTTTAAGAACTAAGATATGGTTCCTGGGAAACAAATTTATGTTTTCTGAGAAATCCTGATGTTTACTAACTGTAAAATGTTTAATCTGTCTTCCAGGACCCATTTCTAAGTCTTTAAAATAACTTTTAAAGTAGCCATATTATGGACGAAATTGGAGGTGATTTAGGGTAGTACACTATATAATTTACATCCTACATCTGTTGGTCTATTATTGCTGTTCATGTAGTATGACTTACTGATTAAAACGGAAATATAGTGTACATGTAGACTCTTTAAGAATTTACCTGAGAATGGCTCCCCATCTATTGTATTGATGCTATCCTGGCTACCCTCAATGGCTCTCCTCTCCACATCGTCACTCGTAGTTGAAGCGGTTCCACTCTTCCTTCTCAAAACAACACCATTAACTACTGAGTCTGATCTCACACCGTTCACATCAGCACCTGGGAAATCCCCTACTGATTGGGAATCCCCTGATGGTTCAGTATCATGTGAGGCTTTCCCTGAGTCTGTCCGAGTTTTATTACCGCTATTCTCTGCCGACGGAGTTTCACGACGGACAGTCTGTACAGATTCTAGACCCGAATTAATAATTTGATCAGAATTCACTTTCCTATTGTTCTCTTCAGAGGTGGTGTCAGAGTCAGCCATCACAGAAATCACTGGTACTGGTTTATTGACACATGTAATACTAGCAGTTATGGAAGACACTTCAGTAGTCGTTGTTGTTGTATGAGACCTAGTAGTACTAGTTTGTGAAGAGGAAAGAGAAGACACAGTGGAGCCAGCAGCACCAGGGTTAGCCCCATCACAACCTAACTGCCCAGTGTCTTCACGGCTATCCCCTTTCTGTGGTTCACACTCCAGCTCAGACTCCTCCATTTCAGGGTCTCTTTCAGGGATACCTCCAAGTAAAGAGGGCTCCGTTAACGTCTCTATGTCTCGAGATTTACGCTTATCCTGTAGGTAAGAAAAAACACAGATATCAAAACAAACCAACTGGGAAAGTACAGTTTAAACCACTGAATGATCCAGACGTTAATTGACTGGTATGTGTGTAGACACTTCTGAATAAGGAGACCCTGGACTGCATACAAACCTATTCACACAACTCTAATAAAAATAGTACCAGTTCTAGTGTTAGACTATAAAATAAGTGTTGGAACAAGCCACAACCTTTTAGCCAAACCAATTAATAACTCTAATTGTCCAGGGTAATACAGAGACTCTCTCTGCTACACAGGGGCTATGTTTATACACAGTAAACGTGGTTAATTGAGGTTAATATCGGCTATGTGACTCATCAAGGTTTAATAGAGTCGACCAATCCGGGCTATGAGCAGGTCAAAGCTCTGTAACAGCCAGGGTTATTAGAACATGCCATTTGATAAAGACCACTAAACAATAATTTCTGGTGTTAATCAGCACTGTTTTCATGCACAAAACCCTGATTGTAGGCAAAAGACTAATTTCAGGTTGTACACAACTTGTTTGATTATGCCTGGGTTTGTGCTTGTAATCATGTTGTAATCAAAGATGCTTTTCACCAGCTTGTACACTGTGTTTTTTTATAATACAAGCATTAAAGATAGTATTATTAATATTAATTTGCTCACCATAGGATTGATCCGTTCATGTATCCCAATGACAGCAGTATGAGGAGAAGGAGGAGGGTGATCAGGGGTGGGGGGCTGGGAGTATCCCGTGGGCGTCAGGGGCAGCTCTTGACTTACCAGGCGACTTCTCACATTATCAAACTCCAGCGAGGGAGGTCGAGAGCCCTTACCAGAGCCCACAGAGTCTACAGGAAATAACACAATCATGTACAACTAGTTCAACAAATCCCATAGAACTCATTTTAACATGTGATAGGCTATGTATTCTAATCAGGTAGCACTTAAATATGGACATCCTGACCATTTAAATAGCAGTGTGGCATGTCATTATTACAGTGCTCAACTTCTCCCTGGGTATTTCACTTATAAGACGTCGATGTATTCCAACAATAATTGACACCAGCACAACTATAGCATGTGTTATGTTTTGATAAAGTTTGGAAAGTTAATCTTCCTCCAATGCTTACTAAAGACAGCATTGCTACTCTCAAAACAATCTGCCCTTAGCCATAGGGCGTCAATATAACGAACATGATATAATAAACATTCACACAAAATTAAAATAGGATACAACCTTTCTTTCAAAAGTTATGGAATCACTTACAAACAATTAAAACTATCCACCAATCAGGTTGCAGTTTGAAGTAACAAGCTGAATGAGATGGAAGACGAACATAAGCTACTATTCATATGATTATCTAACTACAAAGCATCGTTGTCATATGATGAACAATCAGAGAAAATCTTAATACAATTTGATCACTCTGTAAAAGGTAAGAGCACGGAATAGGAAAACGGTCAGGCGACAAATAAAATTGCTATAAACAACAAAGTTTAGGGGCTGGATGTGATGAAATTTTAACTTGAGCACTATATTCATATGATCTTGAATTAGAGGGGTTCGTCCTCTAACTTGACAACCGTGACATCAGAACCTTCAAATTATAATACTGTGTTGTGGGCGACATATGGGCTGGCAAAGGGAGACAATCACATGGCAGTCAAAATGTGAATGGAAACCATATAACATACACATACCTCTTGACTCTGCCTCAGATGTAGAATACTTTCTCAGTTGGACATCTTCACAGTTATCTCCCTTTTGGTCTGTTGACTGTTCAATGCCCTCTTTTTCAAATGAATCACTATCTAGGTCTTCCTGTTTATTAGCAAGGGAAGTCTGAATACTAGATAAAGTAGCCTCTGCTGCCTCTAGTAAATTACCATATAAAGAGCCTGTGGATTTGTTATGGACTGTTATACCTGCAGCTGTGGATGTACTGTCACTAGCTCTGGTCATCTGTTCATACACCACAGGGTCAGGTAAACTATTGACTAGTTCTTCACTCTTATCCAATATAACAGAATCTGTTGTGAGGTTTGGAGAATCTGTAGTACTTTCACTTTTTGGGTTTCGTTTTCGCGGAGGTTTACCCTGAAATCAATGAACATATGTAGATGTTAATACTCTAAACTTTTATTTTCTTAATAAAAACCATAAAATTTCTGATTTGCCTCACACCAGTGACTACACTGGCAACAAAAGTTATCGTTCTAACAGACAAAACAACTTCACATTTTAACCTTGTGATATTCATACAGACATGATTGTCATTGGGTATGGCGTAAAACAGCTATCAAAACAAACCAGGGCAAGATACAAAACAAGCAGAGGAGGGAGCAAATAGAGCAATAAGACAAAGTGTTTTTATTTATGGCCACAAGTTTCTGATAAAAGAATTAATAAGTCCTAATGTACATAAGATTTTGGGACAATGACTCTTTGCGCTTACAAGTAATACCATGCTATGCAATTTGAAAAAAAAAATTTCAACTTTTGAATAAAAACTATATTATTTGACATATTATTGAAACATAACCTGCAACCATCATAAAGCCCAAATATGTGGGATTGAGATATACACCTATCATAAATGTATCTTAAAAATGTGCTAAGTCTCAAAACCATTGATTCGTTTGTTTGTTTGATTGGGGTTTAACGTGGTACTCAAGGGTATTTCACTTATATGACGACGTGCCAGCCCAATGGGT
>JAQQZZ010013934.1:0-11435 GCA_030265115.1 Mopalia vespertina | reverse complement strand
AATGTCATGAGGGAACACTGCCATTCGATGACGAGGATTAAAGTTCTAAGGTTGTTTCATAGCGTATGCCAAAAGATATAAAAAGCTATCTCCCACTCCGATCTGTAGTTGAGCTGATATGTGCTAACTACTAAAGTGCCAAGAAAAGCAAGGGGATTGGGTTTGAAAGTCAGCCATTGGCTGGATGGCCGCTGAAGCCATGTTATTATTCTGTCACTTTCCGTTCAAAGGCATCACTTATATCCTCATAAAAAAAATATCCAGTATGTGTTATACTTGTATCGGCTGTCAATTGGAATAACCGTTTAACCACTATCAATGTGGTTATTAAGTTGTTTCAGACAGAACACTTCGATTTACCGGCGCCGAGAAGCGATACTAACCATGACGGATTAACAGATCTTCTTATATGAAAGCATTGATGGTTTATTGGGTCGTAAAGTTTTTCACTGTACTAGATCATTCCAGGATTGTGATATCAAAAAACTTAGCTATTGAGCTAAATTTTAGGATCAATATTCGTTTATTCATGTTATGTTTTGTAATTTAGACAGAACAAAAACATTACGAATATTACTGAATATTGCATGTATAATTAAATTAGAGTTATATTCTGTATTTTTTTATTTTAAAAAAAAAAGACATTATAGTCATTTTGACAAATAGCTTAAAGCATTCAAGCGGTCGGTCAGCACAGACGAGAAAGACCGTTAATTTATCTTTCCAATACTATTTCTCAGATGTTTTTCATCGTTTAATTACCAAACATGAGAGTAGAGAATACATACGGTACAAGAGGAGTGTCACGTGCAGATCTCTAACCAATAACAAAGCATATAGCGGCCAGCTGACAGCTTTCGGGTGACGTCAACGAGGGAAAGGCCAACAGCTGAATACACACATCATATATACCATTATGGGGAATAAACTAATTTAATGTATGATATTTTCAAATTATATCACCTATTGGCTTTTTTCTTTGAATCTGTGTATAGATTGATATCTTGTGAATTTATCAGGCAGAAAAAACTCTGAAAACACGAATACACGTTCGGCAGTGGGCTGTAACAGCTATAGACCAGACGGAAAGACGGCACAATGTATAACGATGACTGTAGAGTTCTAGCCCCCATGACACAATATTTAGCTGTCTATAGATTCTAGCGGAGGTTTTGCTGTATTTCCAAATGCGTGGTGTCTATGTCACGTAGTTATCTTATTCAACCCGCTGGCTAGACAACAAAACACTTGCGGCCTTTGTCACTAGTTTGGATGATGCTTGTTGTAAAGAGAAGTTTGCTTGTTGATAAAATAATAATGCTTTCTTCCTTAACAACAAATGTCCTGGCACGTCACGAAGAGATTATTTATCGTGATATCACACGGTTTCGTCAGTAACAAAATTCGTTGTCTGAACAAACAACATCTGCTAAGTGTACTCCGGGCAATATCGGCTCCATATTCATCGATTGCAGGTGTTTGTGTACCGTTTGTCAAATTTATTGCCCGGAATCAGAATCTTTCAGATTCTAATCGAGATTTATGTGATTCAGACACAAAAGATTTATAAATAAAACATTAACCACTTTTAAATCATTTGTGTTTTTACGGCTGCTGCTCTGGAAAGTCAGTTAGTGAGATAAAGACAGTGCGCCCAGAAGAGCATTTAACAATGGCTTTTCTTTATCTTTGGTTATCTATATATTACAGTTATATTTATTGAACAGATACATTATTTCGCAGAATGCAGTGTTACACTTTTAAGGGTTGCCTTTTAAGGGTTGCTTCTTTTATAGGTATTTAGAAGCAGGGTCATTCAAATTATATTAAACACTTTTCGTGTGGTTTAACCGTCTATATGTATTAACTGGTGATGGTTCTATGTACGTTCTAACATCGTTTTAAACCAAAACACCT
Organism: Mopalia vespertina; assembly: GCA_030265115.1. Classification (NCBI taxonomy): domain Eukaryota; kingdom Metazoa; phylum Mollusca; class Polyplacophora; order Chitonida; family Mopaliidae; genus Mopalia; species Mopalia vespertina. The sequence goes on along the minus strand of JAQQZZ010013934.1, from coordinate 9,518 downwards.
TAAGTAAGAACTTTACAATATATACTACAAATATTACCAAAAGCAACCAGCAGAAATAGAGAAAAATAATGTTAGATTTATGGTGACAGTAATCACACATGAAGGGGGAAAACTCATCACATCAGAAGTCCCTAAACCAACTCAGTTTGACCAATCTGTGCACTTTTCGTCCAACCAATCAAGCTTACCAGATTTAATCTGGTATATTCTCAACAACATCAGCAGTATCATGGAAAACGTAACGTAGTGACGGCCCATTTCAAATCTGTTTTCAAAAACCAGAATGGATGTACCCCAATGATCTAGTGAGAAAAAGCATCAAGAAGGTTATCCAGAGGACTAGACATCTTCTATCTACCCTATACATTGGTATACCAAGCCGGCCAATTAGACGCCTCCTAAACACACTATAGGCAAATCAGACGCATCCTACACAAACTGAGACAATTAGAAGCCTTCCAAACACACTATAAGTAAATTAGACGCCTCCTACACAAACTGAAAAATTTAGACGCCTCCTTAACACACTGAGCAAATAAAACGTCTCCTAGACAAACTGAGCAAATTAGACACACCCAGAAGGTGTTAAAGTAAAAACACATTCTTAACTGGCCAAAATCTCAAATCACTTATTATTCCATCTGGAAAACAGAAATCCACAAAACAGCAACCCATAGGAACAATCTACCTGCTACACTGTAGATGTAAACAGATGTGCATAGGAGAAACCCCAATAAAACAACAACAGCTCATAGGAACCATCTACCAGCTACACTGTAGTTGTAAACGGATGAGTATAGGAGAAACCCCAATAAAACAACAACAACTCATAGGAACCATCTACCAGCTACACTGTAGTTGTAAACGGATGAGTATAGGAGAAACCTGAAAACTGAAAAGTGTGAAGATAGCACAAATAAGACAAAATCGTCTGAAATTTTTTGGAAATTTTGTATATATGTTCTATATTATTTTACCAGGGCACCATTGTATATTCTGAGTGGATTTTTAGTCACGTTGGCCTTCAAGGGAATGCAGTGACTGATTTATTAACAAAAATGGGACTTTCCTACAACTGTGTCACGATAGACATAATGCTAACCTTGTCAGATGTAATGAATTTTGTAACGCTTTACTTTGTCAATTTATGGCAGTTCGACTGGGACTCCTCGGGTAATGGCCGCCTTTTCTACAATCCGACTTTTGACTGTCATGATGTCATCAAAGCGAGCTGAAGTACTTGTTCATCAGATACAGTCGATGGATTTCCTTCAATTTAAACGTGAAACAGGCCTGTGTGAAATATGTTCAGAGGAGAGTTCAATGAGGCATTTTCTAATCTATAGTTTCAACCATCATGTAGAAAGATTTAAATCTTATTCTGATTTAAATTCTGCAGCTGTTGCAGTATTGACACTGCCTTCAAGCCGGTAAGAAATTCAATCAAGATATTTCAGGCTGTTGCATGTTATGTAGCTCGTTGTCAAAAAGTTTTCTGTATAGTCCATTAATTTGTGTATATATGATTTGTATTAACCTTAAGTGTATTGTGTGTATACGTGTTAACTATGTATGCAATTTGTCTTAGATGTAACTAACTATCCTACTTGTTATCCGTACGTATCTAAACATACTGTGATGTCTTTTATTTTCCATTTACCAACGTGATTATGTGAGGTTAAACAATAATTTGTATCTATCTAATTTATGAAGCAAACTCAACTCAAGTTCCTGGCACGAATCATTCAATAGAATAGGGTTGCCATTTAAATTTAATTTTGTATATGTATATGAACAAATAAGCTAACTAAGTGAACTCATCAGACCCAACCTAACTCCTGGAATTCAAGAGGACGTGTGAAAACACTTACAAAATGTAGAAAACCACCAAGAAACTAATCGGAGCCGTCCACGTCGAATGAGTCAAGTCTAGTCTTAGTCTACCGTTCGCTGTTTGGTTTCAACTGTGTATAGGAGAGGACGTCATTCACGCGACAAGAAATCAGGGCTTCAATATAATGTGGTTAATGTTTCATGCTTTAACAGAACGAGTGAAGTGGATGGATGTTTACAAGTCAAACCAAAACGTGACAGCTCTCTTGTTAAGTGGTGCGTACATGTAAGAGTTATCCAGACACTATATTTCATATACAAAAAACGAAATGAAGTGCATTGCGATCATTATTACATCCCCTGTTATTTCAGAAAACAACTTTTAAAAGTAAATTACGTTATTGTATTTCATGTTATGTAAGTTATTAGTTTAAACACCAGACAAAACACTTTTTAAAGACTAGAAACTATCTAATTTGTTTGGAGTTCACCACCAGTTAAAAACAAAAAATATTTTCTTATTCAAATTTTATCTTTTCTGGATGTACTAAATAACGTCAAATCACAACACATACCGAATGTATTGAATAAAACTCTGCAGAACACAAGCACATTGGTCACATAACATGAAATGCGCTTTGACTTGATAGGGGCAGCGAGCTGATTTTTTGCTGCCCCTTCTGTAAACTCAATCATCTTGTGTTCTCACTAAGAACGATCAAATGTCCACATGACCTTTTATCCATCGTCAAGATCGATTTACTGGCTTAAACCTAACATCATCGACATCTTTTGAAGAAGACTTTGAAATCGTACTTTGTTTGTTCGCCTCTCCGATCTTTGATTTTACCTTTGAACCTTTCACATTCGGAACAGCTTTCGCATAAGCAGGTTCTTGGAAGTAGGCAGTACTGCTTTTGTTCTTTTTTTTAAAGAGACATTATGCTGAAGAGGACTGAAAACCTTCTGATGGAGTGCTACCCCAGGCAAACCGAGCTAAAACACATCTGATTGATCTCCAAAGGCTTTTCATGGTGTTTCACGGAAGTATCCTGGCATTATTCAATTCAGTAGCTTGTTGTATTTTGTTTTCACCAACAGAAGAGAATGTTTTGTGGTACCGAGAAGAGACGAAGGAACCGGCCAGTGAGGAGAGACGTGAAGATTCAGAATTGGGAAAAGATTGATGGTTCTGAGAGAAGAAGAAGGTTTAAGCAAATCAGGAGAGAGACGTGAGAATTCAGAATTGGGAGAAGATTGATAGTACTTAGAGCAAAAGAAAGTTTAAGCCAATCAGGAGAGACTTGATGATTCAGGATTGGGAAAAGATTGGTGGTACCGAAAGAAGAAGAAGGTTAAAGCAAATCAGGAGAGAGGCGTGACGATTCAGGATTGGGAGAAGGTTGATGACACGTATTGAAGAAAGAGGTATAGACCAATGAGGAGATATAAGTTTCAACATATGGGGAACAGGAAGAACGGATAGGCTAAAGTATAGGCTTTGTTTGGACTGTATCCACTTAGCCTACATAAACTCCTGGCAACCCTTAACTTGGGCATAATTCCACTTAATCTACTCATAACAACCTGTAACTGGATCATAACTCCACTTACTCTTCTTATAACAAATCGTTCCTGGGTCCGTATTCATAAAGCTACTGAAGTATTTCTAAAAGTTAAGAAAAACTTATCGAATTTTCAAACATCATTTTAAATACATAAACATCATTTTGCATAACTTTGTATGATCCTAAATAGAAGATTGTAAGTCAAAATTTTTAAATGTCAACTTAATTATTTCACATTTAACTTTTTTCATGATTAAGTGAAAGTCTGAAATTTGGCTAAATATTTCTTAACTTTAAGAAATACTTAAGTAGCTTTATGAATACGTGCTCTGGGGCATACATCCACTTACTCTACTCATAACAACCCGTAAGTGTAGCATAATTCCACTTACTCTACTTATAACAATCCGCACCTGGGGGATAATTCCACTTGCTCTACAGTCTACCCATGACAACCCTAACTGGGGTATAATTCTCACTTGTTCTATTGAGTCTTCCCATAACAGCCCTAACTGGGGTATAATTCCACTTGTTCTACTGAGTCTTCCCATAACAATCCTAACTGGGGTATAATTCCACTTGTTCTACTGAGTCTTCCCATAACAACCCTAACTGGGGTATAATTCCACTTGTTCTACAGAGTCTACCCATGATAATCCTAACTGGGGTATAATTCCAGTTGTTCTACTGAGTCTTCCCAAAACAACCCTAACTGGGGTGTAATTCCAAATACTCTACTCATGACAACCCTAACTTGGGCTTAATTCCACTTACTCTACTCATAACAACCCCAACTGAGGCATAATTCCAATTACTTTTCTCATAAAAACCTTAACTATAGGCCAATCAAGAGAGAGACATGATTGGGAGAAGGCTCTAGGGTACTGAGAGAAGAAGACGGTTTGAGCAAATCAGGAGAGAGATGTGAGGATTCAGGATTGGGAGAAGGTTGGGGCTACGGGGAAGGGACGAAGTTATAGGCCAATCAGGAGAGAGGCGTGAGGATTCAAGATTGGAAGAAGGCTCTAGGGTGCGGAGAGGGGACGAAGATACCGGTCTAATGAGAGAGAGACGTGAATATTCAGCTTTGGGAAACGGTGCACTTACTCTACAGGGTCTACTCATAAAAAACCTAACTGGGGCATAATTCTAAATGCGCTACTGCGTCTTATCATAACAACCAGTACCTGGGTGATAATTCCACTTACTGTACTGGGTATACTTATAACAACTCCTAACTGGGTCATTATTCCACTTATTCTACCGAGTCTACTCATGACTACAATAACTGAGGCATAATTCCACTTACTCCACTCATAACAACCCGTACTTGGGGCAAAATTCCATTTATTCTACTCATAAAAAAACCTAACTGAGGCATAATTCCACTTACTCTACTCATAAAAACACTAACTGGGGCATAATTCCAATTACTCCACTCATAACAACCCGTACTTGGGGCAAAATTCCATTTATTCTACTCATAAAAAAACTAACTGAGGCAAAATTCCACTTACTCTACTCATGACAACCCAAACTGAAGCATAGCATGTCAATCATATTTTGACAAATACGTCATAATCAACGTTAACAAACGTTCATCAAGCGTCTGTAGCAACATTTCATGGCTTATATTTCTTTAAATATTTTCCTCCACATCTGTATACAGCCCACAATCAGTGTGACCTCTGTCAGGCTAACCCGATTCGTCCAGTAGAGACACTAAATAGTATGTTTTGTTACGGTAGAAACCAATCAGAAATATTCTCCTCCACATCTGTATTCAGCCTACATAATATATGGTATGATTGTGCTGAAAACAAATCAACCGCAATCAGTGTGACCTCTGTCAGTCTAACCCGATTCGTCCAGTAGAGAGACTAAATAGTTTATTTGGTCAGTCAATGAAGTCAGTTTACAACATAGAAGGAGAAGCTAACAAACTTACGGACTATATTCACCCCATAGTAGCTCACGGAATCCGAAGCCTTTACTGAGAAAAGCTCTGGTGTTATTCAGGTCTGTCCTACTTTGTCACCTTTATTAGACTAAGACATGAACTAAGCTTGCTAAATGGATTTGTCGACTAGCCCGACGAGCACCCATACAGAGCAATAAGGGCCAATGAACACAGGGGATGTAGTCACAGGACAGCCAGCAATATTAAATGTCTTGCTTTAGGTCATTCATTAAGTATTTCGACTCTGCTTCATGTATCACGTTTTGCAGTAAGGGGACATAATTTTCGCATCCATGTCAACATACGCTTTCAAATGCAGTCCAACGATTGCCGAAATCTGGCTCATAATGCTGGTACACTTAATATTTTTGATATCTGGTTTTTGGATAATGTTCACGATAAACTTAACATGCGACAGTACGTGCTAGTCGTCTGTTACACGCCCCTGAGAGTCGCTGGTTAAAGACCGATGACTCCTAGTATTTTGGAGTACCAACATAGCTTGTGTTCCAATCAAACATCCATATGTGAATAAAACAACATAGCTTTCGCCTTCCTGTGATTAATGGTAAACAGGCAACTGGCTCCACAAAATAATTTTATTAAAATGTTGTAAACTGTACAAAGATGTGGACAAACTATTTTTATAAATTGTCTATAAACATACAAATGATATATTTATATAAACACTAAAAACGATAATTGATTTTACATAATTTTACGTGTTATAAAGTTAACCATACATCTAAAAGGCCCTTCATTACCACGACTCGTCAGCGTGACACACTGCTTGTGGCAATTTAAACCTCTCATAACCACTGTTTGTCATAGTAATTAAAACAAATGTAAAAGCCCCTTGTAACTAAAGTTTGTCAATGTGACACATTATATTGCGGTAACTGTTATAGATATTTTCTTTGATTATACACTTTGATCCCACTGCACTAAGCATGCGCGGAGGTGTGATGGTACGGTGTCTCTGGTGCTGCTTGTTATGGTGTTTTTATTCGAGGGGGAGTAAAAGGTTCTTGTATATCACATTGAACTGTAATTAACAATAACCCGATTGATTTTACTGTACACCAAACAAGACTGATCAGTAAACAAGTATTAACAATATTTTATAAGTGTGTAACTATGTGGGACAGAAGTCGTGAATCGTTTCAGAATTTCAGCCGTTTACCCAAGATTGATGATAAATGTTGGTAGTTGATCAACTAGCCAATCCGATCTTGTTTGGCCTGGATTGTAACAGTGGTTAATACGATTATATGGATTATTGGCTGTTTATTGGATAAATGGGGTCATGTGATAATCTCAGTGACATTCATGTCAGACAGAAAGTTATCTGTGAATGTAGTAATCATGTTAGGTTTCTCAACTGACAAACTCCACAACCACAAATGATTAAGTTCTAATTCGTCTAAAGTCTTTGTGACTCATTAAATAATTATGTATTCTCTCTTTGGTAATATATACGCCGGGTAATAGATACTATCTATAAAAACACACAATTCTCGCTTCTGCCTGTGTTCCCTAAGGGTACTATTTCAGATTTGCATGGAGTTGCATATATTTTTATCTTGTGTAGCTCATGGAACTGAAAGTCCAATATTAGTGTTAGAACAGAGTGATCAATCAAAGCAGAGATACTCTGTAACTTAATTTAACAGCTCGTTTGCTTCCGAGATCACATAATAAAACACATTTATTGATTATTTTAAAAGGTTTCTAGACGCATGTCTGTGGGCCAACAGTATCCCATTTGTTAAAATGTTTAAGGGCCCAGGAGCAAACCAATAATATAGATATGTTACGATTAACACACGTCAAGGCTTGTCATTTTTACTAGTGTTAACTGTGAAATGTTGGCCCTAGGCTATATAGATGTTATTAAATTTGGTGATATGTAATTCACTAGAGCGCCTATCCTCAACCCGCAACTCTCCTTCCTTATATTTGGTCACAGTTGATTGGATGTTTTTTTCCGTTATCGAGATCACATGACTTCTATTTTGAAAAGGGTTTAGTGCACTGTATGCATGTTCCCGGACGCTGTTTAGTGCCTTGTAGTTCATGAGACCGGACACAAGGAGGATTTCAAGAAGATATATTACCCAGTCAAGATAACGAAGTGTCCCCAAGGAATGTTATATTATCTCTCGAAACTACTGCCTTCTTTCAAAAAGAATCGTGGATTAATAATTTCAACATAAAATTCCAACAGCTGCATGTCTAAGACTGTTTAAATTTAGCACCAACATTGACTGTTAATAAAAGACATTCTGAATAAACCTACACTAACGCTTTCATTTAATAGGGAAGAAAACAATACAGCAAAGTGAGTCTGATTGTATAGTCTGTAATCAACAATTTTGACAAATGGTGTTCAAAGTTTGTGGATAGCCTCTCTAATAATATTAGAACCAATTTAGTAACGAACTTGGTAACTTTCATATGTTGGAAGTTCCATGCCATGTCATTTCTGAGTCTAAACCATTGGCTACTATTCGAGGCATGTCATTTCTGAGTCTAAACCATTGGCTACTATTCAATAAATATCCTGCGCAGCCTAGGCCACATGGAACCTTAAAATCTTATCAAAAACCACAATGCTCTTGATAGGACAAAAGGTCGTTGAATACTTCTGGTTAGCGGACTTCTGGCAGTACCAGTTTCAACATGGGTTTCTGAGCCAAGGCACAACATAAATACAAAATGCACCAATAAATAGATTAAAAACATAAAATCAAGCATCGTATATTTATAGAAAATTGACCAGTTATATTAAGAGAATAGATCGTGTTTACATTATTGCCATGAGCAATAAAATCAGTTGAGAATACGTATCAGATTTTACCCCTGTCTACTGGACAGATGTGTAAGTAGATGATCTACAGAGAGATGTTGTTTTAGACTAGCCGGCAGCTCTGTTAGCTTATTGAACGAGCTGTACACTCCGCTCTAACTCACACATTGGTCCACGGAAGAGTCTCGAATATTTTCTATTTACAAATTCAATTATGTGTAGACGGACGTTATGTAGTGTGGCTTAACCCTCGAGGGTAATAACTTTGGTCTGTAACGGACTTGATTTCCTCACAGCACAAAATTGGTTCACTTATCCATAAAACACGTTGTAACTTGGATATTATTTGATTGATGTCTCCTCGCACTGTTTTTTTAAAACTTGTTTAAACCCTGATTTAGTTATCATGATTAGAGATCTTAAAAGTGTGTTTTGTTTTAACTATCTGTGATCTGCTGCAATGTTTATACCAATGCGTTTTGAACCAGAGAGCTTACTTTTTATTACAGCTTCAATGGAAGTTTTTTTTTAATCTGCTTTCTCCAGCGATTGATGTCAACAGGTCAAAAGTCCGTGTCTGTGCATTACCTTGACGCGTTCATAATTGAATGTGAAAGCTTTTACATTATGAGATGTTCAGACAAGGTAACAATTGAATGTGACAGCTTTTACATCATGGGATGTTCAAATGCGTTAAGATTTGAATGTGACAGCTTTTACACCATGATATATTCAGACAAGTTAAGAATAGAACGTGACAGCTTTTACATCATGAGATGTTCCGACGCGTTAAGAATTTAATGGGTCAGATTTATCATCATGAGATGTTCAGACGCGTTAAAAATTGAATGTGACACCTTTTACATCATGAGATGTTCAGATGCGTAAAGAATTGAATGTGACAGCTTTTACATCAAGAGATATTCAGACACGGTAAGAATTGAATGTGACAGCTTTTACATCATGGGATGTTAAAATGCGTAAAGAATTGAATGTGACAGCTTTACATCATTAGATGCTCAGACAAGGTAAGAATTGAATGTGACAGCTTTTACATCATGGGATGTTCAAATGCGTTAAGATTTGAACGTGACAACTTTTACATCATGATATATTCAGACAAGTTAAGAATTGAACGTGACAGCTTTTACATCATGAGATATTCAGACAAGTTAAGAATTGAATGTGACAGCTTTTACATCATGAGATGTTCAGACAAGTTAAGAATTGAATGTGACAGCTTTTACATCATGGGATATTCAGACAAGTTAAGAATTGAATGTGACAGATTTTACATCATGAGATATTCAGACAAGGTAAGAATTGAATGTGACAGCTTTTACATCAT
>JAQQZZ010013923.1:0-11435 GCA_030265115.1 Mopalia vespertina | reverse complement strand
TGATCGTAAAGTGTCGCTTTAAGATCACCGAGTTCACAAATTAATGTATTTTCAAAACAGATTCCCATACCTGCCTCCTATAAGATACCTTTTAACATAAGTACTCCACTTTCCGTTACAAGTTTTATCCCATAAAAATACATGCCTCGTTAATCTAGATTGGTCTATCATTACGTATCTATTCCATAAACGAATTGCCTCCACTTTTCTCAGTACATCGAGAGAGACCCATCCTGAATCCCCATGTATACCATCCAGTGGAGCGAGTTTATGAACATATAGGAAATACTTTTGTGCTCTATTAAAAACATTGTTACAGGATTGGATGGTGTTTTTATCATAACCCCTTACCCCAACACCATAAAAGAAACCCCTAATTCTTCTAAATATACATACACGTAGTGGATATAGTCGACATTCTAATCTGTCCAATATCACGAGACTGGGCGGTTCAAAGTGCCTGTGGAAAAATGAGAGAATGCATGCAAATTACTCAATTTTGCCTTATATGCATGCTTAAATCACGCTTAAATTCAAAGTAAGGCGCTTAAATTCAAAGTAAGGTGATCAAATTCCCATTAGCGCTCCGACAACGAAGGCCCGTGTTTTTATATGTACCAATACTCTTGGATATATAAAAAAAACATCCCAACTTTACCACTCGGTATCTTGCGTCGGAACATCTTTCGACTCCCTCCTTATCGGTACAGATATCTTTAAAGAGAATGGAAGTCCTAATATAACATGAAAACGTGTGATGTTAACGGCCGGATATTTTGTGCACACACGTGGAAATGAACCAAATACTCCGTGGATTTGTACCCCCCTCCCCCATCCCTGCCGCCAAACAAGCCCGTTTCCTGGAAAATAACAATTGAACAAAACACTGTTCCTTATGTATGACTTCCAAACAATACAAATTTTGTCCAACGTAATTTAATAACAATGTAGCTCCTATGACTTCATATCAACAAAAGCATAGTATTCAGACATAAACAATAAGCACATGGAGAACTCCGTCATATGAAATAAACCGATGAGCGTTACCTCCCGTAATTGTCTTTAGAAATGACCGGCTTCTTACCTGGGTTTATTTATGGAACGAAAATGACCGAGGATTGTTCTGACATATTTCTTACATGACCATGCAAATCCATATTTGCACAAGGTGTATACTAATTTCATGCAGAGAATTTGTGCAATGTCTGACCTACTTTATTAACTAAAGCAAGTTCGTAATATCTGAGACTTCAGCCACTGTACAGCCCATGTATTTGACAAATATCACGGGAGTGTATTAGGAGCCAAATCACGTACCGAAGGCGTGTGATTTTTCGTATTCTACGATATCTTATTAGATCCTCAATTTGTCACTGATTTGACGTTATGGTATAGTACACGTCTCAAGAACCTTATGTTTTAAAAAATCAGACCGCTAATTTGTTTTCTCTCGCACAATTCTAATACAAATATAACCTGGTCATTTAGCGCAACATTTTTAGAAAGGCTAAATCTTTTATCCAATTTTTGAACAGAAAACCAACAAATCCAAATAAGAAAAAAGGGCCGTTTAAAATTGCATAAAACGGTCGTCCTGTTATTTTAGCGGCATGTTGTGATGGTACCTTCTTGTTTGCGATGTCTTAGTATTACGTTCCGTCGGAGTTTTACAGTTTAGAGTTCAATTTATAAATCTGGGATTTTATCCGCTTAGGCGTGCCATAGATATGTCACCACATTAGTTCCTGGTCTAGACACAATAAACATTTGTCTTACTGTGTACATTGACTGACTTTGTGAAAAACTTAAGTAAGATGAAACGGTCGAAGTAGTATTTGAGGGCTTAACCCAAACCCCTAACGTAAAATCTTCGATAGATAAGTCGCCCAAAACAAAAACGGGAGTAAATCGTTATTGCCGATGGCAAGGAATCTTGCTTTTGTTAAGATGGGAAACTTGCGTCCCGAACGCGTTCTGAACGTACAATGTTACAAAATCCGTTCAGAAATTTGTCCTTTTGTTGTTTAAATTCAACAACGGACAAACTTTGCCCTTTATAACAATCCGACAAAAACTCGTGTATTCATAAGATTCTCTACTTACCTGGACCAGAGAGGAACGCCCTAATAACCGAAATCTGGTCTAAAATCTGGCCATTGTTGCATAACATAATGTATCGATTTTAATATAATATAATATAATAGCTGAACTAAAGGTTTAAGCTATTGTTTCAAGTGGCAAATTGTCCTCACCATGTGGTATTATGCCATTTACCAACTAATTTTTAATACATTTTCTCTGCCTTACCTCTTCAGAACATGTCTTCAGAATATGGAATTAAATGATCTAAAGCGACAATGAATTGGTTGCCTGACTACTTTGTCCAATGTCTAGCTTTAATGGCGAATGTAATTAGGTCGTCCCATTCTGGTCTTTATGATAAGCGGTCTTTATTATGATCGTGTCCATCAGTGTTCATTGGAAATAATAGAAAATGTTCTCTCGACCCAACCTCTAAACGGTTTGCATAGTCTATGTCTGAGCACGTGCTAGCTACATTAAAAAGCAGGACCCGGTCCACCATCATGCAGGGTCTCCGGGTATATCGCACAACACCATTTAGGAGTCTGTCCAAGCAAGCGAGACAGCCTTATTCCACAGGAAATAAAACTTGGTCTAATACACCTTATATTATGTATAAACCTTGGCTCGCGAAGATGTTTTACTGCTGAATCTAAGCTTATTTCACTGGTTCTAGACCTAATTAATCGCCAAGCACCAGGTTTAGAAATCCGTTATCTGGAGCGATTCGCTGCCTTGCCTTTAGACTATCGATATTAAAAAGATCTACAGCCCAAATGTTTTCACACACTTTTAATCTTATCAAGGTGTATGGGACCAGAAAGTCCAGAATAAATTCACGACATACCAGGTTCTAACGCGATGCCGTATAGGCCAGTCACCTCACACAGACAGTGTGAGGTGACTGTCCTCTCCAAGGAGGACTTGTTCTATACAGTCCTCTCCAAGGAGGACTTGTTTTACAACAATTCTGGCGATGTTAAAAGGATCGGCTCGTTTCATAAACTTTGACTTTTGTAAATATTGCAAATAATATGAATGAACAATTATACCTATTTGCCATTTTTAGATCCAAAATGAAACGTATTTTGAAATAAAATAAGTAAAACTGACCAATCAAACAGCCTCGACCCGGAGCCCTAACCTGACTTTTTAATATCCGCTAACGAGTCTGGGTTTAAGCCAATAAAGTAGATTAATTGTGCGGGTCTACTTTGTCTTTGCTTGATGCTGTGTTTATCACAGCCTCGCGGTATTTGGGGTTGGTGAACATTCGTGAACCTCAGAGATCCGCTTAATGGAACACGGATGATCTGATTTTAATCTGGTTAACGTGCCCAACAACTCATAACTTTGCTTTCCCGTCAATTAATTTTTTCAAGAATTTTAAAGTCCAAAACAATACATCATTTAGATGTATGTGTTCATCTGTACTAAGGAGCGCATGAGAGCGGCATCCCCGACGTGCCTTCGCCGGTTGAGCAAGATTGCGTCGTGAGGTGTCACCGGAGAACATGACAAGTGTGTCGTCTACTTGATTAGGAATTTTGGCGGTTGGATTGTTAACCAAAATGTCTGAGTTTGGTTCTTTAGTGCATGGTAAGAAAGGGCTGTATGTTATTCAGTAGGCTACTAAGGAGCGCCTGGGTAGCACCTTAGTACATGAAAAGTAAGGGTTGTACGTTATTTAGTATTAATATGGTGGAAGAGCAGTGCCCTTCACATGACGTCACAGGTTGTACGTTATGTCAGTGGTTCTGGGCGTCAACTCCGTTGCCTACAGTAGGGGACGCAAGTCTTATATACGAGTACGATGAATGGGTGTCTTGAGTCGGCGGTTTAAAAAAAATGGTTTTTAAATAATTATAGGCCTGACGATGGCGGGGTATGACAGTGTAAACGACCGAGCCGGGTGACAAACCATGCTATGCAATGAATTTAACGTTGAACAAATGTGCAATTACGTCAATATTTCGTGTAATTTCCTGGCGTCATAAAGGGAACGTAACGACATGAGGATCGATCGAGCTATTTCCTACAAAAAATGAAAGTATAGATGGCACTGCGAACAAACTGTGAACATCCGGGCATTTGAGCTAGCATTTGCTATTACATCATATGGAAGGGCTGTTACGTATCATGTTGTGGGATGGGGATGGGTAACAAATATAGATGGCGCTGTGCTGTGATGGACATCCGGGCATTTGAGATAGCATTAGCTATTACATCATAAAGAAGGGTTATTACTTATCATTTAGTGGGAAGGGGACGGGTAACAGCGCACGACTGACTGAGGAAGGGTTGACACTAGGGTTGTCATGAGGTGGTGTGCTCATGTGCTAGCTCAAATGCCCGGATGTTCACGACTTGTTCACAGCGCCATCTAAACTTTCATTTTTTAAGGGAGATAACTCGATAGATCCTCATGTCGTCGTTGTTACGCTCCCAAAACGGCACCGCACTACTATTTACGTAATAAACAATTAGTACTTGATAACGCACAACTCTTCATTATTATGTAATAGCAAATGCCACCTGAGCTGCTCGCTCTATACTACTGTTTTGTCTAGAGACAAAAGGATGTTTTCGATATTTTATCGTCAATAAAACTCAGATATGTTTTGAACTATGTTCGGGTCAACCAAAAATAGATTTATTCAATAGGTTTTATTATATTAAGAGAACAACAGTTTGAAGTGTAGACGGCTATGTTTGTTTTGGATTACCCGTTCAATCTTATGACAAGCTAAATCTAACAAGGTGTACGAATTTGTACTCACCTGCAAATTGTCAGATCAGAACACAACGCATTTAGTTGTCCGACACGACTTTTGTTTTTACACAATGGCACTAATATACTTCCATAGTTCGTTTTGCAAACCAGCAGTTGAGTTTCATATAGTTATAAACCACTATATTCTGAGTGATGGGTTGCCAACACATACCTTTGTGTGTCCTTTTCCGTGACATTTATACGTTTCAGTGGATTTCGTCATCTTAAACGTGACAGACGTTATCTTCTGTTACAAGCTGAAAATCAACACATACGACAAAGATACAAAATCATCTACTTGGTTCATTATATTGAATTTAGACCTTAAACGTGTCTGCGTATTTAGTTTGAAACAATGGATACCAGCCCCCAAAAGTTTGCCTCGGATTTTAATGCGGCCAAAGACATGAGAGAATCCGTACTGTACGCCTTGTCCAACGAAAGGTTCGGCCCTTTACAAAGTTATTCTGAACAGCCAACCGACCACAAACATGTTTTACCAGACGGAAGAAAAGTAAGATTGTATTTTCCGCATGGACGAGGATATATGGTGACGAGAATCGCAAACCCTAAACACGACGAAAGCAGAAAAGCATTCAATGAAAAATCAATATTTTCACACGAATTATCTTCGCCTGAAGACGATTCTCAAAATGTTCCTAATCAGCTATATTTTGTTCTCTTTGTTGGTTACAAGAAGGATGTAACTGCTGATGAAGATGCAGGGGAAACTTCATGGGACATGGATGACGAGTTGAAGAAAGATATGATCGACATTGAGGAGATTCTGTCATACTCTTCTTGTGAAAGAACTGTTGGAGGAGATTGGACCAATCTAGTGATATTCACATCGTTACGCGTCATTGACAAATGGCGTCAATCCGCTCTGCATTCAACTGCCGTCAGGTGAGGTTATACGATAAACGATAAATATTTGCATCTTTATAGCTGAAATTTACCGAAAATGATATCTTAAATACATATCGTTTAAAATACTAATCAAGGTTCCGTTTGTTCCCAGCCAAATCTCACAAATGTATATTTTCTGGTTTTACAGAGATTTTTCTCCTCAATATTACTCAAAGATACGAATTCACCGAGGACAGATTCAGGGGGATATCAGGAATGGAATGTTTAATCTACAAAGAACTTTGTTTCTGAACTACGAGAGAGATGGATCAACATCAAAGCGTCAGGAAAAATACTGGAATAACTCTGAACCACCACAAGAGAATAAGTCAGTGCTCTTCAAATGCTAATGCGACTTATTATACAGATTTGACCTTCCACAAACAAATTTCTGATAATATGTGTGAATGCCTGATCTCAGTTAAACATAGTGGAACTGGGAAATATCGTAAATTTGGACACACTGGATAACATTAAATGACTTTAGGACAGTCAGTTGCTTAAATTCGCTAAAGAAACCTCCAAATCATTTGAGTGTTTGTGATAACCTCTGGTTAAAATTATAATTCAAAATGGGATGGCGGCCATGCAGTGCACATGTTTTTATTGTCATAACTAACTTATAGTTTTATAGTCGGATTTTTGTTTCCCCGTACCTAAAAAAAATTGGATTTCCGTGTTGATAATTGCCGATCAATACGAATAGCTGAAAACTAGTATGCATGCATGCTTTAAATTACAGAGGTAAATATTTACAGTGGATACGATCACACATAGAAGTGATTTGGAAAACTATTGGCTGCGTTCACAGATCAACATACGTTAACGTTTGTTAATGTATCTGGCACAGCACAGTTATGCATGTCCCTCGCGCTAAGAGAAGTCGCCTATGGCCGGAGCAAACTTTACTACGCACTGGACGAAGATGATGTTTACAAAAACACATCTGATTTCATTGTTCTGTATCAGTGTAGTTATTTGCTGTTGTGAGTATCTAGCCCGTATGTTTAGGTTTAAAATGACACTCGAATGTTCTGATAATGTACTCTTCAAACTATATGTAACTCTGATGCGACAAACGTGCCCACAACACAAACTAACTGGTTTAAATCTCGCCCAAATAATCCATACAGGCTGTCTAGACACCTAAATTTACTTCTACGCGTCCTAGGTTGTCTTCATTTGTGTTAGAAAACGGAGATCTTTAATACATCTGTACATTTTTGTCAGGAAATCCAACTGGCAGCGGTGCTGTGCGTCATGGTTATAACACTTGACAAGGCTCAGTGCTCGCACTGTTAGCATTTGTGGTGATGAGTTGGTTAAGATTTTCAATCTACCTCTAGATAATTAACACAGAATCATATTGAGACATTTATCAGCTCTTTCCGCGTCCATGCAGGTATGTCGGAGGTGAATGGGAGCAATAATATTACCCGAAAACGTGCAGTGTTAACCGCCGGATAGCTTGTACCAAATCACTTCGCGGATTCATGCAAAAAATCTCAAACAGCCAACGTGTTGTATTAGGTAAAACACTATCACAAGAAAATTCGACAGGATTACTTTTATCTACTTGTTTTAATGAAAAGAAGGGATGTGTACAAAATGTAGATCAGACGAGTATGGCAAGCCGTTTTATCAAGACGAATGCAAATGCGATAGGAATATATTCCGCATGCTGTGAAAATTTAGCCTCAGCAGGGCACACTCCCAAGTCGAGACAGTTGATCAGTTGGTCCGCTGTAGCAAGATTACAACAACAACAAAGCAAAGCGCAAACACTGACCTATATGCTAAATATAGGTCATTGAGTGCAGACTGCCAAAAGTCGAACACTCGCATATATTTACAGCCAACAATACAAAACAATACATTCTATTATGGAAAATGCCAATTAAGGTGACAAATAAAGAGTGAATATTATATAAGGCGACGGCCAGTATTTTTATTGTAGTCTACATCATTTTATTTTCCCCACGAATAAGACGTAGTAATGCTCTCTACAGAATCAGTCGCAATTGTAGGCCTATATAACAAATGTAGTTTCCCTGATTTATTCTTCGCTAGAAAATAACAAATGTTTTGCGAAATGCCGAGGGTGGATGTCCTTCTGATCTGATTGTACTTTTGATCAAATTCTTTGCCGCTAAATACAGGCTGTGAGGGAGAAGTCAGTAATTGAGGTCGTGAATGCTTTTATTTCACATATCTACAAAAGAGTTCCACTCACCGTTTTATTTAACATAAGTCAAAAAGATTTCCACATTTGTTGAAATAAGGCTTTTTTTTAGATATGTCGAATTCTTTTTCACATATGTTGAATTATTTTTTACATAAGTGAAATTCTTTTCAACATACACGTATGTAAAATAAATAATTCATTTTACATATGAGAAAAAGAATTTCTCATATGTGAAGTGATAAAACGGCTTGCCATACACGAGACCGACGATCCTAAATTAAATTTAACGGAGAAATTTAAATCCCATCTCCGGCAATTGTTTCACCGGGTGAAGGGTTGATGATGTTCCGCAATGACACAGCACATAACTCATCGTGAAAAATATGGATACTTCAGTGTAAACTTTATCCTGGCTACATAATTGTAAAATCGACTTATCCATGTATGCTGCTGTAAGCGTGTCAAACTTTACCAAGAATGCAGAGAACTTCTGATATAATTAGTTCCATTTGACTTGGTATTTATATTACAGGATTATTTGAGCAGCTGTGTGTTTCTTCACACTACATCATTGCCTGATGCATGTATATATTATGATGTATTTGGATGGAAACTGTGCTTATTGTTTAAATACATGCATGGTTTAAATTGCTTCGAGCACAGGTATGAAAGGCTCTCCAGCTACGGGAAGTAGATAGAGCTTTTGGCGTAACTGTTTTGCCAAATATACTAACAGCAAGGCCCCCAAACCGCCAACAATAACCACCATTTTCTGCAGAATTAAATTCAGGAGAATTAAAAACAATTACTACTCTTAAAACGAAGAAACGTATTTTGTCAAAAAATTATACTGATGGAATTTAGTACAATCAAATGTCAAATCGCCCATTATCATATGATGGTTAAAAGTGAATGTAATTTGTAAAAGATGGGACATATATACATAAGAAGAGATCGCAAATAAAATATGGGACCGGGGACACGGTCCTCCAAACGAAGCTCAGCTTGCCGTCCATACTGTTAACTATACAGTGCGGCCAGATATAAAGTAAAAATCTCTATTTTTGTTTGCAAAGTAGGAAAAATTACGTCCTCGCAACCAGTGAACATTGACCTACATCCGTTTAGTCAAGGTTTTCCTGAATGAATTAATGTAACTTGGACGGACAGAAATACTGAATAGTGTTTAAAGATAATACTCTTAACTTATCATAAACTTATTGCTTGTCCATAAAAGTACGCATGACACTTTCTGACTTAAATAGATTGGCCCTGTCTAGAAATACACGCTTAGAGCATACAATCATCCTCACTCCCATTCACATTGACCAACCATCTGTCCACTTAAATACAATAGTATGGCGATCGGTAGCTCAATTTATATATTTCGTCACGATTGTAAATCTTTTTTTCTCCCTGTCACAGTCCAGTCTCTAAAAAAAAAAGTCAGCCGTATTAAGCCATGCAATGTACAGCCAGTCGAGCAAATCAACTCAGTTGACTGCAAATAGCATTTATATCCACGTTTACTGGTTGTAGTGTACAAATTCAAAATTCGAACATGTGACCGTGCCAGAATCTGCGATCTTCAAACTTTTTATGTTGGTTTTTATTAATTATATCTATTTCGTAGTACTTATTTAAGCGCACACCAAAATGAGTATTAATCTGAAATGTGAATTTATAAAATAATGTTTAAACACGATAGTTTGTCTGGAATGTCCAAACTTCAGCCAATGAGTATATCGCTCTTGTATATATATATTTTGAATAAATGAAGAGAGAAAAATTTGGTTGCTTCCACCGGGATTCGAACCCGAGACCTTTGGGTTACAGGCCCAACGCTCTACCGACTGAGGACCAAACCCATCAGTATGCGTTTCTTATTTATTGTTTATCAGTCTGTCTTTTTCGAAAGTCTTCTGTCTGTCTTGATATACTTGTGCTGTATCTATGTTGACAGACTGTTTGTTTGTTTGGTGTGTAACGTGTCACTCAAGGAAATCCACCTTGCATGCCAACTTTGCACTGCCGGTAAGTGTCGGCTATACACAATGACACTTTCAACCAGAACACTTTGCCGTGAATGGGACTAGTATAATGACTGCTGGTCGATATATTATTACAAGTCCTATCTATCAGCGTTTCCAATCTGCGTTGATAACCAAGGTCAATCTGATTGAAACAAGATCTAAGTTTGCACATAGAGATTTTATTGTAGCTAGCTGATCATAAATTTGATCTACTGTGAAAAGACTTCCATTGGTTGACCTCTCCCAGAACTGTCTCGTTGCTAATGCTTAAATGAAACTTCTCCTGGGCCTGTAAGCGCAGGCAAGTACCTGTGTCTACATGTTATCTGATTTTTCATTGGTCAATGGAGATATGGACATTTTGACAACCCCGCAGTACGCAGATATTTGAACAATTCGATCATCTCAGATCTACATGACGAGGGCTTGATTTAGATCTGATTTTAATCAGATAGTTAGGTACCTGGGACATTTGGCGTAGAAGACTTCCTGTGTATGACAACACACGGTATCAGATAGTAAGGTAGCTGGAACGTTTGGTTAACAATGGCGTAGAAGACTTCCTGTGTATGACAACACACGGTGTCAGATAGTTAGGTAGCTGGAACTTTTGGTTAACAATGGCGTAGAAGACTTCCTGTGTAGGACAACACACGGTGTCCTCGGAGATTGAATGCAGAAGGCACGTTCGAAACGCAATGTTTTAATCACGTGGGCCACACGATTTTGTTTTGGAGTAAAAAGTGGTTGGTAACGTCATTGATCGAAGTCGCATTTTGTGAGTGCACGTGATTAAAAATGAGACGTTCAAAAAGTCTATTCTAAATTCAACACGCTGTGTACCGTTCGATGTAATTCGCCGGATTACGTCTTACAATTCCCCTTTCATAAAAATAAAAGATTTTCCAATATCTTTATTGTATAATGTAATGTAATGGTATACATGTGGAATATAGGTAATGATCATTCGCCCACAATATTTTTTTTAAATGTGCGTCAGTTTAATCATATGGTATTCGCTGTTCTTGTACAAGCTACGTTCTCTACTTGTTTAGTCTTTGAGCAAATGTAACATCTTGGCAGTCAAGAATTGACAACAAAACTGTTTTGTTGACCTTATCGTTCGAAGTCGTTTCGCCTACATGTGTCCCTGTCGCAGGATCTTATGAATGACAAACAACACCTGCACAATCACATAAGATTGTATTTTCAGAAATGGACCAATGCACAAAAATTCACATCATCACTTAAGTACTTCTGAACAATTTAGTTCCTTGAGAAATTACCTATATTTTGCGTTAGTATTTTATTGTTCAGATAAGATTAGAACATCGTCACACAGTGTAGAAATCCTGCCAACGTTTTCAAGAAGTATAGCAGAAAATGAAGACCACAGCAGTCCGCCGCAGAGTTTCTTTAGCACTTGAACACTACTGGATTATAACTTTGTGGT
>JAQQZZ010013912.1:0-11436 GCA_030265115.1 Mopalia vespertina | reverse complement strand
CTAGAACATAAGATGATTCATCGATTTTAATTAATCTACATCTCTGTGCCAGTGTGATTGCTTTTAGAAATATATATTACAATAAATGTTTAACAATACAAAAAGAGAGCTGTCATGCTTTGTGTATATTTAATTGATTGACTGATTGTTGTTATACGCCGTGCTTAAGGATATTTCACTTATATGACGACGGTGTATTCCAACAATAATTAACACTAACACAACCAAGATGTGAAGCATTTTCATAATGCTGGAAGTCAATTTTTCCTCCAGTGCCAAGTAAAGACAGTGCTACTCTTCAAACAAACTGCTGTTAGCCAGAGGGCTGTGTGTATTTAATGAAGTGAGGCCCCCATAACACTGATTAAGGATAGGTAGGGATTTGAAAAATGTAGATAAAATAAAATTGAATGGAAACAAGCTTAAATCATTGAAATCAAACTGTTGGTACCATATAAAGCCTTCTATGGAAAAACACTTTAAAAAATGATGTTGGATCCAGCATCTTGTCTGTGACACTAGACCAGCTTGGACCCAGAAAAAACGTATTGAACAGGAGATCTATTTTGGACCCCAAACCATCTCGTATACTCAGAGAAAACATCTAAGGCCAAGTTGATGAACTTACTGGTAATAGAATTGTGAATTTTGCGATTAATTATTATGGTAAAAGATGTTGGGACATAATAGAAGACGACGTAACGGATTGTCCACTTCTTACAGTGCCTCCTGTTAATAAGTGGAAAAATTGGGACACACACAACAAAAAAAAAAAAAAAAAAAAACCCACCTCCCTGAGATGGCAAGAGTCCTCTTATCCAACTCTTTTCTATACCCCGAGATCCAACAGGGGGCTTGAACCTGTACCTATAGGGTACATCACACGAGGATCAAAGGTCCCACTGAGCCACTTCAGTAATACTATGAGGTCAAATAACAAACTAACTGACATTTGATAGATCAGCTATACGCCTCCGATGTTATTCAGCTTATTTAGTTGTGTGATATACATGTATATGTATAATACAAAACGCAAGGTTAATTTGAAAACATATACTCATAATCCTGATTAAATCACTACTCCGTTTTGAGAACAGTTTTTTCCCAATCTAAGAGTGTTAAAAAGCCATGGTTCTTATAATCATATTTGTTTGATTGGGGTTTAAAGTTATACTCAAGGGTATTTCACTTATATAACAACAGATTGTCCACTTCACACTGTTCCTGGTCTCATTATGGTGGAAAAATGGGAGGAAATCTTGTAAAAACCACCCCTGCGATTGCCGGAGCCACATCTTGCGACTCACTCATATATCTGAGGGTCGACAGATGGACTAGATCCTGTGAACAGTACATCGATTGATTGTTTGATTGGTCTTTTACGCCATGGTTAAAGGTATTTCTATATATGACAGCGGTGTATTCCAACATTAATGGACACTAGCACAACTAAGATGTGAAGCATTTCAATAATGTTGGAAGTGCTAAGTAAAGACAGCATTGCCACTCTTCAAACAAACTGCCCTTAGCCAGAGCGCATGGTACATTGAAGTAGGATTAGTAAGGGCAAATTGCAGAATTTGGTGAAATGCAATCCCCTCTGTAGTCTTCCAATGGGAAGTAACACTCGAGGTTTTAAGTTAATGTGTGAATTCTTCATATTCACAACATCTGTTACGAACAGAAGGAAGATAGGACGGACAAAAAGGGGTGGACAGACACTTTCATTTCTAAGTTCACCTAGTGCTGAAATAGTGGGGGACAAAAAGTTTTGTAACCAAGTGAGAATCAATTGTTCCTCTTAATTGGCCAAGGTGGCTAGAACAAAGTTTGATTGTTATCTTAAACCATCACACCGGGCAGCCATTATACTCATCTGGGCAGCACTGGTAACTTTCCATTTTGTAAATCTAATGGCTATTCCTTCTGCACTGTAGTCAAGCCCTAAATGGGCTTAGGGTTGTGTTACTTTTAATTTGAAATATATATTTTTGTAGAAAAAATGGGAGATTAGCTATAAATTTGAATGTATCTGAAAAGTTTTTTAAGGGTCAATCTCAGTCTGAAATCAGCATGTCACCATGGTTGATCATACATGTACATCCTACACCTCCTTATAGGGGCATTGAGGAGTCACTGACTTTATCAATTGTTGTTTTGTTATTTCAAAGACAATCCAGAAATTGGAGTATTAATTTTAGGAGTGTAACTAAATACCGGACAGATCACACAAAGCAAACAATACCAATAAAGAACACATCATGAAAAGACATTGTCAGACCATACAATCTGTATGCTGGTAAAAAAAAACACGAACTCGAACAGCCCAGAGTATTGTCAACCCATAAAGTGTTGATTTGACCCCAGGTGTCCAAAGTGAAATGTTTACCAAGGATAGAATGTACAATACCACATAGACAGAATGTCAATATTGATTGGAATAAAACCATTCTTATCCTTAGGATGGGATCTGACAATAAAAATAATTGAATTAATAACAAAAACTCAATGTTCACAGAACAGTTCTATTCCTTGAGATTCCTAGACTTTTTTCTAAGTGAGTTTTACTGAATAATCTGATACTTACATCCTGTATACTACATGTTGAACCAGAGTTTTAATAAATTCAACATACGCCCTCATGGGGTACCATAAAGACCATTAATGTGAATACAACATAACAGCCATGGCTGAAAAAAATGGGAAAACCGGGAAACTCCTTACCAAGAAATCTGTTAGACTCGCAGGAAATTTTTGTGAGTCATTAAAAATAAAATGGGGTAAAAAACAAAATATCTGATTCCATACGAATTTTCACAGAGTAGGTATCATAATATCTTAATTGAGAGTGAACACTTTAGGTATTGAACCAAATGGATCGCCGAACGATGAAGTCTTTGAGTAGTTTAACGGTAGTCATGCAGTTCTTGCTTAAATATGTTGGAAAACCGAGAGGAAACCTGGTTAAAACTGAAGCCATATGGTGTGACTAGCTCAGATACTAGGATTAGTAGGACAATACATTAACCACTAAACAACATGTATGGTTGCGAGCCAGTAAAATAAAGAAGGAATCAAACAAATATGGACAATATTTAATTCCTCCTTAAAATGTTATACTGATATACAGGTGATAGACCAGAAGAACAAGGTTCTTAGATCTCATTACTGGTTTACCTTTTGCTGCTGAAATAATCAAATATGTGATGCAGTGATAAGGATGTAACGATAATTCATGCCACTATTAACAGGGTCATAATACACAATTATGTGGTATCGCGATAATATTGTCGGCAAAGATATTATGATACACTGATGCATCGGTGTATCGTTCCCCACCCAGGCAGGCATTGAGCACTGCAAGGTTTACTTTATAGATCACCCATTGAATGATAGCTGAGACACATTTTTAGGTTGTTGTGTACAAAAATACTGTGGAGTGTTAAGAAAACTCACACAGAGATAAAAAAAAATTAAGGCACACCTGGACTTAACAGCTATCGACAGACAGCAGACAGCCCAACAACCTAAATTAAGTAGATGCTTTATACATGTATAAAGGATATATCAGACTTCAATGTCTCGGTTTAAATGTCATTTCAGATATAAACAACATCACAATAAGAATGTGACTGCTACAATAAAAAATACTGACCAAAAAAAACCAACAACACCTGAGGAGTAATTAGTATGAGTGACACCTGTGACAAAAAGTGAATATAACTCAGTAAATAAATCATTAAACTGGGACTTACTTTGAAGAAGGGCCTGGGATAGGACGTCGTCCACTCCGGTCATCGTAATCGAACCCGTTCTGCATTACGCCAGGCATTATTCCATTGACCAGGGTGAGTATGCCACACCCCACTGCCTACACTCTTAAAACTCACTACGGTTTACTTCTGCACAGGCCCAAAAAAATAAAAGAGACAAACAACAATTTAGGTCAGAAATCCAATACGACATAGAGAATTAAACATGTCATATGATAGTTTCCAGGTTAGAGTTCATTCACCATGACAGGAACTAGAACTTGGCTCAGGTATACAGGTATTACAGACTCAATTACACACAGCCAGGCCTAGGAGTTTCTATACAAATCTACACGTACAGTAACACTCCTAAATATTTGGCCAATATTAAGTCTAAATCTTTCTAATGGGATTCATCAAATTTTAATTTAATAAAACTTGATTTTATGTTTATTAACCTAAATCATGCTACATGTACATATAGCAGAACAAAAGAGAAATGAACATAAATGCTAGTACATTTTGCTGGTTTGTCAGTAACACTTATTGGGAATACTTTGAAATTTACAGAAAAAGATAAACTAACATTGCTACCGGAGATACATGTATGTAGACAAGATAAATACATGTGATCAGCAAACACAAATGACAATCTAAAAAGTCATACAAATAAAAAGGACTTTTTTTTTTTTTTGAGTATTAAAGGCGTGACAGATCATTAAATATTAATTCAAATTTGAAACGATGACGTGCCAGCCCAATGGGTGACGGAAACCACCCTATAAACCACTGGCAACAAACAAAGACATGACAGGTCAAATACATGTACAGGACAATAACAGGATGCAATACAGACACCACAAACAGATCGGCTTCCTGTTCCCCTTTAGCTTTGAGAGCACCAGGGCAACATGAAGCTCCTTCCAACCACCCGGCTTTTAAAAAGGAAACCTGCAATTTTAGCAGAATAAATATTTAACATTAAAGTTAGTTCGTTTTGGTTTAATTCCGTACTTAAGGTTATTTCACTCAGATGGCCAAGGAATCCACCCTTGACATCACGGACAACAAACAGGACAAAGACAGGACAATCACCAGACAGAATACAAAGACATCACAACCAGATGTTATGTTGTCCCTTAGCTTCGGGAGCACCAGGGCAACAGAAAGCTCCCTCCCAACCCTCCGATCAACATTAACGAAAAAATATTCAATATTGAATGAAAACTATTTAATCATTAGAGTCTGAACATTCACGTAACTGAGTTTGTGAAATTTTTAGACCAACTTTTAAGGGGTTTGTTGTATTAACCTACATTGATATGTATGTTTTAAAAGATAAATGACATACATATAGACTCAGCATACATATTGATAGTGAGTTTGTACCCCACCCATCGTGCTTGGTAACTTTAGCATGCAGGTTTTATATTAGTCATGTACATGTAGTTGTAACCCTGTAATATAAAGGCACTCCCTGCTTTAAATTCTATACATAGACAAAATATTTCTCCAAAAAACACAAAAATAAAAATATCAATAATCCATGAACTACATGTACATGTACACTGGACGTCACATGAAAATGGATTTATTTGTACCCTCTTTGTACCTTAGATAACCTAAAACAGTGTAACCAATATGTTAAAAAGCTGATAATTGGACAGGAAAAGGAATGTTGATATAGTTTTTATGGAAATCTGGAAAGGAGAAAAGATATACTTCAGTTTTTTAAAAACCAATTTTTCAGGGGAAGCAGAAGGTCTGGACACCCAAACCCCTTAAATCTACAGTAGTTAAATACATGTATGCCTTGGGCTTAAAAACACAGCCACATGTCAATACAATGTATGTATCACTGGTCACAAATAATACTGGTCCAAGACCAGTAAAAACAATTATGGACTGGTCATTTACAATTACATGTACTACTGGTCTGCTGGGCCAGTGACATTTTCAGACTTGTTAAATTGCTGACAAACAGTTCTTCATTGTGAACCAGTAAACTGTATACTATTTTGGACTGGCAACTTTAATAAACTACTTGTTCCAAAGAATTTCTCAACAAGAATACAGTTAATGTAACATAAAAAATGAGCAAAAGTGTAAACTTCTGGCCTGGGTCCCACTTGGCAGCACCTGTACATGTTGAAATTCAACTGGGTGTACTTTTATTACATCTTAAAGGAAACAAGCAAAACTTGTGATTTATTGGTTAGAAGCATATCAGCCCGTCAATAATAAAAAAACAAGAGGTGAGTGGGACTCCCCTAACCCCATCAGAAGTAATCTATCAATGTTGGAGTTTAAAAGGAAAAAGCTAAAACAGTCACAATATCCATTGCATCTCTGCATTAATCATGGAAATAGTTCAATCTTATGGTTATCCAACCAGAAATTTGATTGGAATGAACCTATTTTAAATAGGAATGTAGTTTTATAGTGTCACAAATGTGTTTCCAAAATTTGAAAACCCACGTTAATCGGTATGCTTTTAAACCTGCTCATGTCGTCTGGTATACCAGGGGTTCATAGACGCCCAAATATTGATTTTTTTCTGTGTCATATTGAATTGTTTTCATTTTTTAGCGCCCAACTATTTATTTTTATCATACTTAAACATTATAAATGGAATTCTCCAGCTTAACTACCATTTGGGTAGTTAAACTAGACGTCTATGAACCCCTGTATACTATTATTATTATTATGTAGAATTATGTTGCCATGGAAACCAGAAATTTTATTGGAATGGCCCCATTTTACATAGGTTTGTTTGTTTGTTTGGAGTTTAACGTCCTACTCAAGGGTATTTCACTTATATGGCGACGGATTGTCCACTTCACACTGTTCCTTGTCTCATTACGGTGGAAAACCGAGAGGAAACCTCGTAAAACCCACCCCCGTGATTGCCGGAGCCACCATTTTTACAACGAATGTAGTTTAGTGCAAGATCAATGTGTTTCCAAAATTTGAAAACCCTGTATTAAGTGGTACAGTATGGTTATAAACTTGTTCACGTCGTCTGGTATACTATTATCATTATTATGTATCATTATGTTGCCATAGAAACCAGAAATTTAATTGGAAGGACCCCATTTTAAATAAGAATCTTAAATAGGCTTTTGCCAGTGACTAGTGGTCATTAGTTCACATGAAAGTCAATTTATAGTTAGTTTATATTTTTATTTTCTCAAGTATGTGCAACTAAAAAAAAACCCATAAAGGGAAGACTGAATTAAATAAATTCCAAAGCAATAAATAGTCCAGTTATTACGGCCACAATGAGGGCCAATACACAGCATACACATTTCAATCAATGTTGATATGGAATCGCGTATACGATAACTTGCAGCGCATACACCAGACATTACATGTACCCTACTGTTCTATCAGGTTCGTTTGATAATACATTTTTGGGGGCTCAGTGCTACAATTATTCTATTCAATGGGTAAGCGAGTGACACTAAATTAAATTAAATTTAGTCTTTTTACTTTGAATTACTTAAATATGAAGTAAATATTCATAAAAGCATGACTGTTAAAGTCTCTGTCAGCATGCTTGCTCTTGAGCATGGGAACTGATGAGCTGAACTGCTGTACTCAAGGGAGGTAACTGACAAAAAAATTTCAGACAATCAGATGGCGATCCGTTCGGCAGGCATGGAAGGCTCTCTTGACAGATGAACAGACCAGCTACACAATATGAATCTAATCACATATTTTATCGCACGATAAATGTACATCAAATTTATACTTTTACTGCTTGACACTTCGTTGAATTTACTGTTTTGCAGCAATTGTTTGTTGCAAGTCCGATGCCAGTGTTATTCTACTGGCATAGTTGTATAGTCGTATGGGTATTGGAGTAAATACTAGTAGTGGCGGAAAAAAATTGGAACTCTTGCATATTGCCGGGACATTTGACATTTTTTCTAGCCGTGTGAGTGGGTGCCAGCCCAATGTGTGCAGGAAATCACCCTCGACAACACTGGCAGCAAACAAGAACAAAAACAGGATATAAATCACAAGATGTAATACATGGACATCAGAAACAGATCGGTTTTATGTTGCCCTTTAGCTCAGAGAGCATCAGGGTAGCAGGAAGCTCCCTTCAAGCCCTCCACCAGGTTGACTGAAGGTGTAACTTTTTAACTAACTGTTTCATTTATTCATCAGTTGTTACCTCTTTTAATTTTCTTTTCCTTTTCAAAGCATCAGTTTTATAAGCAGCCCAGGGACCTCTGGTTACGTTTCTGTAATTACCACGTCCATGTTTGACCGTCACTGGTGTAGATGTGTTAGAAGTACTGGTGGGGATGTTATTGCTGGTTGCCATATTTAGAGAATCTTGTGTATTGCTGTCCTCTGAAAATTGACCCGTAAATCCTATCCCATTTGACACAGAAGAATTCATTTCTGAAAAGATAAAGTTATAAACAGTTTGATTTAAAGCAATAAACTTTTAAAAAATGTGTAGTACTAATGATAAGTACTCTAGTATAATTAACATGTAGTGTAATTCTTAGAAAAGAGATTTTAAGGCCATCTGTGTGTTGTACCGTACCTTCTTTTGTGCTATCTTGTGAGTTCAGGCGTTTGTCCACAGAGATGGACAATGGATTGGAATTTCAATTTCAAGGTGTAGACAAGGGGTCTCAAGAAGATAATATATACATTAAATCACAGACAAACATGTACAACATAGGGCAATGTGTCCACCACAACTTTGAGACTAAACAGAAAGTTACACTCAAATAATATCTACCATTTCTTCCTTTAGCATGTTCTGGGTTCAGTCTGTAATGTCTATCCAGTCCAGCCTGTCCAATATAACCCTTTTCACAGGTAGCACATTTCCAGTTTTTAGGACGCACAGAACCAATACCTTTAGAATGGAAATGTGTCAGTACAAAATGTGAAGTATGTTGCTATGTTGGAAAATTAATCTACCCCCAATGCTACATGTAAGTCAAGATAGCAATGCAAAATGGTCATTACTTATTTTCTGCAATTTAAAAGTATCCAAAATTATCATCACATTTACATTTAACACCTCACATTCAATTAAAATCAACATTAAGTTAAAAAGTAATATGCTTCCCTTGTTATTTTTTTGCGCACGGGGGACGCGGGGGGGGATCTTCATACTGGTAATGAATGAAAAAGTCTGTAATACCTGCTGCAAAATCCAGATCATTACTGTCTTCATTATCACGATTGTGTTCATCTTCACTATATTTAAAATCTGAGTAGCCTCCATCTGAATCATCATAAGGATCGTCATCCCAATCTACCGTATGAATGTGCTTATAGTCTTTAATCATATGTTTAGGTGGTTTCGACACACGGCCTGATCGTGTTCTTGGTCTGTGTTTTTTTCGAGCATCTTTTTCTTCTCTAGACAATTCAGGAGCATCTGCGGCTTTGTCTTCTTCATCTTCCAGTCTACGCTTTTTATAAGTTCGTTTTGTACCAATAGCCATTGTCTCTTGTCCAGGGGTTTGGGTCACAACAGAGTTTTCACCACCTGGCGTTTTATGAAGTTCTGAGGGATAAATCACACGATAAACTATTTTCGTGTTAGTGTCTGGGTTAAACAGAGTGCTTGAACCACTACCCTCTTGAGCAGTTTTTGTTACTTGCTGCTGTTGGACAACCTGCATAATTTGGGACAACTGATCACTAGACAACTGTTGAACAGGTGTGTACTGATTACCTTGCTGAATAATTCGAATTGGATTTTGGCTTGAGCCCAACGGGGCTCCACTACTTGCATTTGTTGGCATTAGAGTAACACGAAAGGTCTCCTTGTTATCTGAATCAGATGTAAGTAACGTAAATGTCTGGCTATCCAAACTGTCAATTTTTGTCTCTTCGGAGATCCCTTTTTCAATTTCTTCATTCGGATCTTCTGTCACAATCATAGCGCTTTCACAAATGTTCTCAGCATTATTCGTAAGGCCTAATTCTTCAATCTGTTCCACAGACACAGTGTCATCAACGATAGACACAGCATATTCAGGTACTTCAAAACCTTCGCCTTCAACGGCCTCTACTTGCTGCACTAAGGTGGCCACAGTGTCATCCTCTTCCCCCACACTAGCAACCAATTCTGTGGCTTCCAAGCTATCTCCATGTGTAACAACGGAGACAACATCACCATCAACCGTTTGGTATTCCACTCCATCCTGTTGGAAACTTGACACAGCAACCCCTAAAGCTTGCTGCAAGAGCTCTTCACTTACTTCCTCTACCTCATTTTGGCCTTCAACACCGTTAGTGGAAATTTGTATAGTGGGAACCACAACTTCCGCGACTTGAGCCAATCCATTCAACTGCTGAAGTTGTTGTTGTTGCAGTTGATTGGAGTCCGCCATTTTGGCATTGCTTACGATAAACAACAACGAGTCCAAAAACACGGAGAAAATTTTGTAACAAAAATCATATTCACACTTTTCTGTCGCTTATTTTGTAGCTTAGGGATCAAATGCAATTTTTGATCATTAAAACTATAGCATTTTTTACACTTGAATAACCGGAGAAAGAACTCTCACTGGCGCGAATAGTCGATATCTTCGCGAACGACCAGCAGAGGGCGCTAAATTAGGTCAAAGGTGAACTTGTTTTCTTTCTACCTTTGAAAGAAAGAAAACAAACAGAATATAAATAAAATATTGTAAGACCTAAATAGGGGATAGTTGAAGTGATGCCAGTTTAAATCAACGTCACAAATGATTGACCTACTGACAAGGCAATTCGGTAATGATAGGCTTAAACTACACACTATAGGCCTAGATGTGAATACGTCAATACAGTCTTGCTTGATAGACTTCTGGTAACACATACTGTTATCAGAAGTGCATTATTAAACTTGACTCCAACCTGGGATTACAATATGTATATTGTAATCCCAGCTAGGGTCAACTAAGAAAAAAATGAGCATGGGTAGGTATAGAGCATCGATTAAATAGAAGTTCCTATTCGCACTATAGCTTTAATTTTGGGATAAGCATATATATAGGCCAATGTCTATATTATCAGAAGTTTATCAAACTTGATAGACTACTGATATTATACAATTCATTTGTTTGTTTGTTCAGTTACCATCGCATATTAATTAAGTCTACTATATTATGTAAAAATATAAATAAATTTAAGAATCGAATGAAGTGTTGTTTAGATTTGCATACACCTGAAATCATTTACGTTTTTAACATTAGGGTTGCCGTCGCGACGAG
This sequence comes from Mopalia vespertina, assembly GCA_030265115.1. Classification (NCBI taxonomy): domain Eukaryota; kingdom Metazoa; phylum Mollusca; class Polyplacophora; order Chitonida; family Mopaliidae; genus Mopalia; species Mopalia vespertina. The sequence goes on along the minus strand of JAQQZZ010013912.1, from coordinate 446 downwards.
AGACATAACCTCGTCCAGCTTCCATACTAATTAATATCTGCTTCTTAGTCGATTTTATTTGCATTTCTAATGAAAGTGAATACCAGCATCAGAGCAGCTTTAGATTGCTATAAAGTGCTGAGTTGCACCCCTTTTGTGGAACTCTTTCGCAATCGTGTTTCACAGCAATGGCGGGTAATCTTGAAAATTAGAAAGTCTTCTCTTTGTGGTCATTTAAAGAGTAAATAGTTACAGTTTGATGTGTTTAATTTTTGTATGCAAAATGTTAGAGATAAAAGCCGCTTCCACTCATAGATGTTAACTTAATAGGTTGTTGACAAGCGGTCGAAACAACAGCAATTCAAATTTCAATAGAAAAGTTGATCTGTCAATAGGGGGATCACCGATTCTCTGGAAATTTGTTTTCCCTGGGAAAACAAGTGAAAAATGTTTCCAATGAACATCAA